>JAJJMB010000948.1:4832469-4843651 GCA_023531105.1 Papaver atlanticum
TCAGTAAGACAAAACTCAAGTCTGATGGATTTCTTGAAAGGTTCAAATTCGGACTTGTAGCAAAAGGTTTAAATCAAATTGATAGAGTTGACTTTGAGAAAACTTTTTGAAAACTTTTTGAAAACGCAGGGAATACCAAATACACCCCACTTTTTCGTTCGACAACTTGTATAGACAAAACTTAATACAATATGTATATAGAGTTAATATTTCAACCTATACTCAATCAGTATGTATATATACACTAAGTCTGTGAACATGATTGTTAAGAAGAGTACTTGGACGATCTCAAAAATCAATATCCAAGATCAATCTAGTCGTATCCAAATAATTCAATCGGAATTCTGCCAAGTGATTAAATTTGTTATCTATCTTTCAAGATACGAATTTTACAAGAAACTAGTCTCGTAATTGATTACAATTAAGTGGACGTATCTACTTATATTGAATACGTACAAACCTGTGCAAATAAAATTATAAAGATTAACAATATAATGCAGAAAAGGAAAAACACAAGACACCAGAAATTTTGTTAACGAGGAAACTGCAATAGCATAAAAAACCCAGGACCTCGTTTAGATTGACAACCACACTGTATTAAGCCGCTACAGACTCTATCCTACTATCAGAATTCAGACTGGAATGTAGTTGAGATTGAATCCACCCTCCAAACGATTCAGTTACACTCGCGTTCCTTACGTCTCTTGAACCTTGCAAGGTTATACGCACTTGATTCCCTTAGATGACGTCCTTTACAGCCTAATAGTTGTTTCAGCCGAAGTGAAGACTTTTGATACCAATTTGCCTCTAATAGATAAGCCTATTTGATTTCCGTTTAGATCGAAGATCAAGGTGTGGAAATCTGTTTGCGGTAGACAAAGCCAGCAAACCCAACAAATCCGGAACTTACGACTCTCAAAGAGCAGCCTAGATTCTTAACCACCTCTCAAGAAAAATCTTCGAAAGATCAACTAAGATAAGTGTTCAGATATCTATCTTGAGGAATCACAAAGTCTGAGACGAAGAGAACTTTGCGATTACTATCTATCTTGCCTGAAAGAGATTACAAAAACCTCGATAACAGAAAAGAAAGATCAGGATTCACAGACTATCAAGGTAAAGATAGTCGGACCTGGCTTCACGAATTTCCAAAGCGAAGTCTTTTAGTCGTAGACCTAATAACATTTTATAAAGGAAACCTAGGTCAATAGAGAATGACTCTAGAATCAATTAAGACACAAAGTATCAGGGATTGAATTTCCCAGTTGACATAGATGCTCTATTTATAATTTTCAAAGACCAAGGTTAGCTTAGAAATCAAGCTCAAATAACTTGAGAATCAAGCAAATAATTTAGGTCTTCAAACTACAATAGAAGACTATACACATAGGTTCGGTTACAAAACCGTGTATAATGGATGTTCTGTTTGGCAAGTTAGCCAAAGAACTAAAAGTTATTTGATGTTCATTTAAACATATAAGAAATTAATTATGATATACATATAAGTGTTTAAGTGATCAACAAAGTCTTAGAAGTGTTTAAGAGAGTTCTTGCAATGTTATACATATTAAATTAATAAGTTTTTAAGCATCTACTAAATATTGTCGGGACAATTAGTACAACGGTTTGCCAACCGTAAGGCTTATTCATGAGTGAGAATGATACGATTCGTGAACCAAGTTCTCCAACCTTACTAGACTACCAAACTCAGTTGACCACGATTCATGAACTGGATTCGCCAACTGCTAGCCTATTATCCAACTTATAAAACTCAGTTCACCACGGTTCGCCAACCGGGTTTGTGAACTGTTCCCAGTTAAACTTACGGTTTGCGAACTGGTTCGCTAACCTTCCTATATTGTATCTTAGATATCTATGGTTTGCGAACTGGTTCGCCAACATACCTTGAGTAGAAATTTCAGTAAGCTCATATTTCTATCTTAAGATGTTTGAAACATTCCCAAATGATATAATCATTTGCATGGGAAATTTTCAATTGATCCACAAATTAATGTGTAGAACTAATATTGTAAGGACCTTTGAACATACAATCGCTAAATCATATTTCGAGATTTTTCACAAGACAATCTTGACTCGAAACATCCTTTTTTTTTTTTTTTGTAATTCTACGATAAGTCATAAGAAACATAGTCTCAATAGATAGAATGATGGTATAGTGAGTAAAATATAATGGTTTAGTCTTCACATACCTGATACAGAAGTTGTCCAAATGTCTTCGTCGATCTTCAATCTTCAAGGGTGATCTCTGATACTCAACTACAATTCTAACCTATCCGAAACTTGACTTAGTAGACTAGAAATTAAGATATAGTTTTGATCACCTAACATTGACAACAAGCTTGAGATAGCAAAACTTGTAGGTTCAACCGAGCAATGCTCCAACATTTTTAGTCTAGTTGTTAAATCTACCACTGTTAGAAGTATTCTTAGCTTAATCTTTAGTAAAAATTGGTTAATGAGACAACTGGATGTCTCTAATGCTTTCTTTCATGGTTTTCTGTTATAAGATATATACGCAGCAACTACTAGGCTTTATCTCCTTTGAACTTCCCTCTCACATATGTCATTTGAAAAGATCACTTTATGGTCTCAAACAAACCTCCAAGAGCATGGTTTGAAAACTTCGGCATTTTTTTGACTATGAATGGTTTTGTTCAGTCTGTCTATGACAATTTCATGTTTTACTCTAATATTTCTGGTCTTCAATTGATTTTACTAGATTATGTGGATGCCATAATTTTAGTGGGCTCTTACATCATCTTCGTAATACTTTTGGTCATTATCTACAAGTTGAATTTGCTATGAAGGATTTGGGTACTTTGGACTACTTTTGTAGCATTAAGGAAGTTGTAGACTCTTTTGCTTACACTTTGACTCTTACTCATAATAAGTATTCACTGGAATTATTTAAAAAGCATTATATGATTAAGTGTAGGCCTTGTAAAACTCTAGTTGCACCAGGAAGAAGAACTTCTTCACTTTATGGAACTTTGCTTCATGATGCTACAACTTGTATGTCTCTGGTTGGTAGATTACAATATTCGATAATGACAAGACCTAATTTGGGTTATATTATGAATTATATTTCACAATTTATGTGTCAACCCACTAATGTGCATCTTCAGCTTGCGAAGATGATTCTATGGTGCTTGAAGGTTCCTTGGGTTTAAGCATCAAGCTAAGGGTATGAGATTGTTCTGTCGTTACTGCTCACAATGATGGTGATTGGGATGGCTGTCCCCATACTATAAAGTCTCTTGAAGCAATAATGTGTATCTATGGGTCCTAATCTTGTAGTTTGGTCATCTAAGAAACAACCCATAATCTCCGGATCTAGCACTGAAGCAGAATACAAATTATTAGCAGTGGTTTATTTGGAAGTTCAATGGATTTCTTATCTTACTGATGAGTTGGGTATTTTTATGTTTACACATTGCACTTTATTATTAGATAACTTAGGAGTTGGTAGTCTGTCTGCTAATCATATTTCCATGCTAGAAACTAAGCATGTTGAAGTTGACTATCAAGCTATTGGGGGCTTGGTAGCTACTGGTTTTCTCAAAGTGCAGTATGTTTAAACACTTCAGCAAATTGCAGATTTATTCACCAGTGGACTTTCCAAGGAGTTGTTTTTCAAGTTCCAGAGCAAACTGATGCATTATGTCGATGCATAATTTGAGGAAAGTGTTAGACATCTTATATCCTGATTGTGTCCTTCTGTAGATTGTTTTTATTGGTCCATGTGTAAGATGAAATGTAAATTTGTCCATGTCATCGATATGTACAACTGTCAGATAAACGGGTCGTTATGCGACTGTTTACTATTTCTGTCTGATTCTATTATCTGTGACATAATCATCTCTTCTCTTTTCTCTAGTTTCATGCTTCAATATAAATACATATTTTCTATTAGTTTTCTCTTTGATCAATCTAACATAGCTTTCACAAACCTAACAACATATTTTCACAAACTCCTCTATATATTTATCTTTTACCTATTGTTTACTATTTTATAACAAAACTAATTTCTTCTTCTTATTTTTAATATGCCAACTCTGCCACCATATCATACCATAACGGAATGTTTTTTGCTCGAGCTCTGCTCTACTACTTCTCCTGAGCATGAGTGTTCATTTGTAATGGTGTTATAGATAGCTTTATAGGTGGACTTGAATTTACTTATGTTGTTGAACAAACTGACATTTCTTATTATGGTTTTAAATAATTTGCAAGTTTTCGAGGATTGCTGTGACTTTCTTTTCTTGTAATATGGCTTTGTAAGTTTTATAATTATTCTACTGCTTCTATAAATATTTTTAATTGAGAAAAAAATAATCATTTGTAACAAGTTAAAGAACGATATTTTGGGGACTACTCAAAAAAGGTGGGGGACTACTTTGTGATAGGAATGTCCACCTTACATTCTAAGGGGTGTCCTGATAGACGCATTATTGTGTCTAATATGTCTCAATTGTATATATTGTTAGTATTCGATTTTGTATTTATTTTGTTATTTTATGTCTTTGTAGGTATTTTTAGAGAAATAAGCTCTTGCGGCGAAATTGGCTCGAAAAGTGGTGTTTTACACCCCAGGATAGAGTATTAAAGGAACCCCAGAAATTCACCGGAAGCACCCCAAAAATGTGTCGGAGGAACCCCGATCTACGCCCAAAAATTACTATTTGCATCCCATAAGACAACTTCTAAAGGGACACCCGTGCAGGATTAGGGAGAGGACATCTTCTTCTCAAATTAAAAAAATGAATTTTGGTGGGAAAATATTTTCATTAACAGCAGAATTTCGATCTGATGTTTGGACGTGATTTAGTGAGATTGAATCCCTGAAACTTAGTGGGTAGACGTGATATGACTATAGAAAGCTAGTATGGGTGATTTTATCGATCAAATTTGGCTGGATAACTTGGTTTAATCCAAACAGGGAGTTGGAGGAAAAACATGAGCTTGCACGAGTTGTGAGGAATTTAAACGTGTACTGCACGTGCTTGGAAGACTTAATCGATATTATGGAGCGTGAAGAAGGTATAGAAGGAAAGAAATACAGCTGCATGCGCGTGGAAGATAAAAAAAAATGGAAATTATTGCCGTGAGAATAAAAATAATAAAGAGAAGATTTTTTGAAGTTATGGAGGAGATTCGATGCATCTTTCGGGTATAAATAGATTACTCGGGTCATATAGAAGGGGTGTCGAGAGTTTGGGGACTTTAGGAGGGCTGAGGAGTGAGAAATCAAGACGAACAACAAGTTTCCTGCTGCTGTTTTCTGCTGGTGAAGGGAATAAGAACACGAAGAACATAAGACCCCAAAGAACAGTCGTAACTGCTACAGTGGACGCGACAGTGCGAGGACAGTCTTATATGCTACAGTAAAAACAGTATTTTACAATTATCGTTCTTTATAACAAAGGTTTGTAACAAATATAATTGTTACAAAACTCGATTTTCACCATTTTTTCTCCTTTTCATCAATTATAAAACACTTTTGAGCATTAATAAAGATGAATTTTGAGCGTGTCTATAATATGAGGAGCTAAACCCCAACACTGGGACGACGGAGGAGGCCGAACTTCATACATGGGTAAATTTGTTTTATTCTTTTTTATGATTTTTGCACTAAAATTAACTGAAATATGATTTGATTAAATTGGTTGTCATTTGATTAGATGGGTCATGCTTAGCTTAGGTGATTTGATGTCCCATGCTTAACATTTACAATCAATGTTTTGAGAATCTACCTTGGAAAAAATAGAGTCCATGTTTATATTTCTTGAGCTAAAATTGTTGAGAATAAATAAGTGAACCTTATGTTATGAAGATTGGCTAAATCCTTAGTCCCAGTACCTCTTGCACCAATTGTAATATTATTGTATATTTTTATTAAATTTAAAAACTCGAATCTTCGAGAGTCTTAGAGTTCGAATCCTATTTACCACTACTACAACAAAGTTGAAATCACATCAATTTTTGGCGCCGCCGACGCGGATTTGTTTTTAGATTTTTATTCTTTTGTCCTTTTTTACGTTTCTTGGGTATTTGTCTTTTTGTTGCAGGTTTTGAATCAAAGAGGAATTGAAGACGAAAGACCCGGGGGATTAAAAGCTAGACAAAGCGAAAAAAACGGAGAAAATACGAAGATATTTATTTATTTTTTTAATTAGATTTCATTTTTAGAAATTGTAAATAGGACTTTATTTTTGTAAAAAACAAATTTTGAACCTTTTTTTTTTTTTTTTGGGACATTGGACTTTGGACTTTAATTTTTTTTAAAAACCCTACGGAAGGGTTATTAAATACAAAACTGTTTGCAGGGAAGGACGATGATTACGATATCGTCTCGTCCCCTCGGGTTCGTACACTGACACATGAGTCAGTGGCCCGAGTCGACTACAACCGTTTCATCGCCCGTCTGGTACGGGAGGTAAGCTTCTAAACACCCGCGAATCCCCTGTCAGCGGGTTTACTGTCTTCCTTAAGGTGCATATATGTTGAGGTTTTGAATACGGACTTTAATTTCCTAGTAAAGGTCAAGGCCAGACCATACAAGATAAGGGTTCGGATTTCATCACCGTTCTCTTCTTGCCCGCCTTAGGAACACATAACCTACGCGAACCCAAGCTTAAAATACTGATTAGAACGAGACCGATAGGGTAACGAGCTTGTAGGAAAGTCATTCAAAGGGAAGTATTGGGTATCTTATTAGCTTAACTCAAAAGTTCAGGAAGATTACTGTGAGTCGACTAGAGCCGCCCTAACGGGAAACGTTGCCAAAGAAGTGGGGGTATCAAAGCTCCTCTGAGCTTCCCCTACTTCTCTTCGACTCACTTTATTCGGATCGATCTGGAGAGGTTTGCTAAAACGATACCTAGTTGCCTTTTGGAAGAATAGAATTTGGTCTAGAAACAATCTAAAGGAGCCATCATGCTTTTTGTTTGCTAGATTCAATAGGTTTGATTTGGTCGAGTCAGCCTTGTTTGTGATTATGTAGAATTCCTCTGTAGTTTGTATTTTTGGGGTGATGAATCCTTTTCAGGAGACGCCGCCTGAGATGACGTTACGAGAGTATATGCGTAGAAATTCTCATTATCAGGAGACGTCATCTAAAATAACTCTTGGTGAATATATGCAAGGGAAACGACATTGGGATGTTCCAACGGTAAGCAAGGAATCACCTCTAATGATCTACGAGAAGTATTATAAACACAGACCGCTTAGTTTGGAACAAAGATTAAGTATGTCAGAAATTATATTATGATGATGATGAGGAGGATAGTAGTAATGAAGAATCTGAAATATGTAGGCATAGTGATCAGGAATCTATTAATCCAATTGAGCTTTGTAATAATTATATTATTTATAGTTCAAATCCAAATAATTTTTATGATTATTCACCTATTCAAAAGGACGAGGATTTGATTAGGGATATCACCGTTTTAGACGATGTAGTTTTTCCTTTTGATTACGAAGCCGATAGTGGTTTAGAGGAATGGGTTTATTATGAAAATGTTGTTTTAGAGTCTAGCGACTTAGAAACAATAGTCTTAGACGAAGAAGATAGACCCATAGAGATGAGTAAAGATGCACTACCTGATAATAACTTAGAAAAATCAATTGACCATTTCCAAGAATCTGATGATCTAGAAATTAGGGAGATTGTGACTAGTCTATCTAGAGACACTGAAAACTCTAAGTTTGGGGGTGATTATCACTTCCCTAGTGCCTTACCTTTAACTCTCAGAAAGTCCCCTCACTTAGGACTTGATATCTGTGCCTCGACCATTTTACAAGATTACCTTCATACTCGTTTTCCCGAACCTAATGATGTCCAGGAAGAAGTTCAGTCGTTAGAAACCCATCCTCTGGTTGATGTGATTTTCCCAGGCTATGATACCCAGATTGACTTTGTTTTCCCACCAAATAGTTTTCTTCCAACTGTGGGAACGTTTATATTTCAAATGTGTCGAATATTAAGTTATGAGACTAAGCCTAAGTACTTTAGGTTAATAGAATCGACCCATTTACTTAAGAATGACCACTACTCTCATTGTGGTCAATTATGTAAGTCAAATCTGATTTACTTAGAGGATCCTCAGTTATCTAGGTTATTATTTTGTGATTCTAAGTTTTTATTTGAGTTTTTACAGACTCTAGGACCTAATGATTCGGATCCCACCTATGAAAAATGCAACCAATGAAAATATTTTATTTAGACCATTTCATAGAACCTGAACCTGAACCACAATTAGATATAAATTTCTTAATCAGGAAACTAGGTAAGGGAATGCTAGTCTTGTTCATTTAGTTGGTTTATTACAGTTTCCTTTGGTCAGCTCTATTTGGTTTTGAAGACCCACAGTTATTCCGACTACTGTTATACGATTCGAGGTGACTAATCCTTTCCAATGTCTGGCTGAAGACTTTAAACTTAGCACTTCTTGGGAGGTAACCCATTCTCATGCAACACGGTAATATCTTTCCTTAACTCTTTTGCTTCAAATGGTAACAGTTTCTCCTTGTTCATGCTTTTAATTTCATCTTTAGAACATTGAGGACAATGTTAGATTTAAGTTTGGGGGTATGGGAAAAGCTTTTTAGTTGCAATAAATAAACTCCAGAGCCTAGAATTTTATGCCTATTAAGGATGGCACTAACCAATCTAAGTGGATGGAAGCATTTTGGGTTTAGGAGTTGAGGAACCAATCTGAGTAGATGGAAACATCTATAAGAGTCTATTCGTAAAAGCACAGAGCTTAGGTGTTAGAAATAACATGATAGTTTCGCCATATCTCGTTGAGTCCTTTTCACTTCTGTTTTTATTTTATTTTCTTTTTAAAATATGTTTCTCTAAGTGATTAGGTGGGTCTCACGATTCAAGTTGTTACCACTGCTAGGGTGTAATAGAGTGATTGAGATACTAAAAAAAAAAAAAAGACCAGACCAATCGGAATAAATTTTAACACTTGGATAGCAATATGTGTGTGTTCTCCCTGTCTCCGTCGCCTAAACAAGCGTGGAATGTAGGATCCACGGGAATTACCATGTAATCTGCTGATAAGAAGCATGCGCTTAGATCCACAAAGAAGGAGAGGAAGGAGAGGATGAAGAGGAGGAAGAGGGGGGAGAGGATGAAGAGGATGAAGAGGAGGGAGAGGATGAAGAGGAGGAAGAGGATGAAGAGGAGGAAGAGGAAGAAGAGGAGGAAGAGGAAGAAGTGCAAGAAATTGTTCATGTTAAAGAGAAAAAGAAGCCGAAGCCGCCTTGTGATAGATACTCACACATTCCCCCTGATAATTTGTGTTTGCCACCAGTGAACCCAACTTATGGTACTCCAAATGATGGAGGGGAAACATTGTTTGGATACAAACACTCATGGGATGCGAAGATCTATGCGACAAAGGTATTCTTTAAGTTCATTCTTAACTAACAAAACGAATTTTTTTTTGGGACATGTTTCGTCAAGTATTAATAGTGTTATGTTCTTTTCGTAGGATCATAATGATGCAGTACATCTTATTCATCGTCAAAAGGCGTCCAAATGGGATCTTTCATTGGAGTGTGACGAGTTTCAAGCGAAGGTTAAAGAATGTGTGTTATGGAGAGCTATTGAGTACGCACATGTGGATTTTGACGTTGTTTCCGTATCCGCATTTCTCGAGAGGTATTATCCCGAGACATATACAATGCATCTTCCATTTGGCGAGATGGGAATTACTCCCGATGATTGCAAGAGAATCACCGGCTTACCTGTGGAAGGTAAATGTCTTCGAGAAGGCTACAACCCCTCGATGCGTTATGAAGCTCTTGAAGAATTGGCTCTAAAATGTCTAGGATGGGATGCAAGAAAGGCTCAATGTGAGTTTAGACGTTCTGTGAGGTCCCCTAAACGTGGCGATGAGTATGATCCAAGGGAGGAAAATGGAGCATTGAAGAAGATGGTGAAGAAATTCAATTTGGTAAAGTTGAAGGCAGCATTTGGAGGGACAAGAAAGAAAGTGGAGAAAGGAAAGTTGGTGATGGACCAGGAGACCCTTAGGCATCATGTAACCGCTTATTGGTTATATCAGCTAAGAACCGTCATTTTCCCCGACACTTCTGGAAATAGAGTGGATGCACATTATCTACAGCTTTTGGAGAATCTCGATGAGATTAACCAATACTCTTGGGCCACTGGGGGTGCTTGCTTTTGTTCTAGGAGAGATGAGCAAAGGGTCAAGGATTAAGAAAACTCAAATTGGAGGTTACTTAACTCTTATTCAGGTGAGCTTTTACATTGTTAGTTAGAAAATTATTCCCATAAATTTTCTGCTCCCAAATCAATTATCATGTATGTGGTTAATATTTTCGTATTTTCGCATAGGTTTGGATTTATGACCACTTCCCTTCATTGGGATTGGCTAGGGAAAAGACACGTTATCCCTATGACGAACCTACAGCAGGAAAATGGTTGTTTTTGGACGCACAAAAGAAGTCTAAAGAAGAGAAGTTGACTTCGTTGAGGGAGAAATTGGATAAACTTACGGTGAACGATGTGGTATTTCACCCATATGTCGTACCCGATGATGTCCCTGTAGAAGAAGAAGATCTGAATGGTTTCTCTACCGTCTCGGCTTACTATGGACCAATTTGGTATCCTAATGGCTACGCAATATATAATCCAGGGAGAATACTAAGACAACTTTGTTGTGTCCAAATGGATCCCGACGTGGAGAATGAAAATTTCAATTTGCTGGTTCAAGGAACAAAGAACACCGAGAAATATTTTGTTCCAAAACATGAACCAACTCCTACGGTAGGACATTGGAATGCACTTGGTAACTACTACTTACCTTTAGGTGATTGTGTACCTTGTGGTGGAGATGTAAATGCATGTGATGAAGATTATATGGAGTTTTATCAAGAAATTAGTCATCCTTTTATGATAAATAGAGAACAACAAGCTAAGACTGATAAGGCAAAGGCAAAGGCAAAGGAGAGGGAGGCTAAGAGAGCTCAGAAGGAGATGCCTATTTGTGGAGAAGAAGCAAAAATGTTATGGGATAATGTGGTAAGAAAATGTCTTCTCTTATACTTCCTTGTTGTTTGAAAGTATTGAAAATATATTTACTTATGCTTAAAATTGGAATCAGGTGAAGAAGGGTACGAAATT
>JAJJMB010000948.1:4858651-4883280 GCA_023531105.1 Papaver atlanticum
ACCCGGACTCAATCCGGGAATTCTTGGTGTCTGCTTAGAACGCATTGGTTTATAAAATTGATTAATCGACGATGAATATTTTCGAATCGACGATGTATACGAAGAAGAAGAAGAAGAAGAAGAGAAAAATAAAAAATATGGGTTTTAAAACTGATTTTAGGTTTTAATTTAGGGGTTAGATTAGTGGGTAGTGGTTAAATTAGTGGGTTATTAGGATTAGTTATAACCTTAATTAGGATAAGGACAGATTAGTCTTCCCTAATCTTTTAGGACACCCCTTAAAATTTTGGGTGGACATTTGAATAACAAAGTAGTCTCCCACTGTTTCGGGGAACAACTAACCACAACCAATTTTTCACCAGCTTTACGGCATTTCCAAAGCTTTCAAAACAGTGTTTATAAAGTGGAACTCCAACATCCTCGATCTTATCGAAACCTACATATCCAATCTCAATTCACTTAGGGTTTCGACAAATCTTATACAATCACCCCCCCTCTATAATCTCTTCCATTTCTACTACCTACATTCACAAATTCCTCACATTTCAGCAACGATTTCAGTCTTCAAGAGGTACAAATCTTTTCTTGTTCTCTCGTTCTTACAAGTTTTACTTTAAAGATTTCGTTTTTCTTTCTTTTGTAGTAGTTTTAACCGTGGGTTTGATTTTGTTTGCTAAAAATCTGATCTTGGGTTTTTTAACTCAATAGGGTTTTTGCTATGTAGTGAGATTTCTACTATAATGCACTTCAGATTCTTGTGAAACAGTATCCATTTATTTCTTTTGATTTTGGTTTTATTGTTAGTTTTTTATTTTGGTAATGCGATTTCAGTTTCAATTCACTTTTTTTTCTGAAAAATTTAAATGCAGATTTGGATTTATTTCGTCGGGTAGAATGGCACAAACAATAGCTTCAGGTCTACAGATGATGATGACGAAACCATCAGTGAATTCATCACGGAAGATGCTCAATTCAAGTGCTGCAGTTTTTGGTGCTAATCCAAAAACAAACTCTTTCTCTATGCTCTCAAGTGCTTCTTCTATTGCATCAGTAAAACCATTGTCCTGCAACATCATTTCTACACAATCCAAATCCGGTAAAGTCATCACAAGAGCAATGTCTCAATCTACGGAGAGCAAGCCTACTCTTCCTGGTTTGCCTATTGATTTGAGA
Source organism: Papaver atlanticum (assembly GCA_023531105.1). Lineage (NCBI taxonomy): Eukaryota > Viridiplantae > Streptophyta > Magnoliopsida > Ranunculales > Papaveraceae > Papaver > Papaver atlanticum. Next base: position 4,859,825 of record JAJJMB010000948.1, read on the forward strand.
GGTTAGCTTACAACCTTGCAATTTTATTTTATTTTCTGTGTGTGATGTGTATATGGATATTGGTTATCATGTCTAGCCGCGTTAGTGTTAGTTCTTATTAGCTTTTGCATTGATTACCTCGTGTACCCAAATTCTTTTTGGTACATTATAGTAAGTATTGATCAGTAATAAGCTGACACTCCTAACCCTGTTTTCAGGGAAAAGAGCATTTATAGCTGGGATAGCTGATGACAATGGATATGGTTGGGCAATAGCAAAATCTCTAGCTGCTGCTGGTGCTGAAATTTTAGTTGGTACATGGGTGCCTGTACGTCAACTACTCCACCGTCCACCGCCTTTTACATTTTTAACTCATCTTCACCAGATCACAAAAATTGAATTCTGACCAAATGCTTATTCTGTTGTAGGCGCTGAACATTTTTGAGACCAGTCTTCGTCGTGGAAAGTTTGATGCATCTCGCGTGTAAGAACTTTCATCCATGTCACTCATGAGTTTATGCCTTTCAAAAGGTTGTTACTAACGTAAAATTTTATGTTTTCACAGTTTGCCAGATGGGTCACTAATGGAAATTACTAAAGTTTATCCTTTGGATGCTGTTTTTGACAACCCTGAGGATGTACCCGAAGATGTAACTATTTTGCAATGCTTTCTTGCTTTATATATAGTTTAGAATTGAACCTTGAGGAGGTGAAGTTAAGTATATCTCTTCGATTTGGTTTGTGCAGATTAAAACAAATAAGCGTTATGCAGGATCCTCGAACTGGACTGTTCAGGTACTGTATTCATTCAATTTATTCCTACAACTGCATAGAATGTGATTGTGATATTAGAATATGCCAAGATGGTCTGTTGTTCCCATAGTTAAAATGTCAGCAAAATTACAACAAGCAGAACTTGTGAGTTGAACTTCTGGTATGACATCATGGCTATAGTATAAGTTTTTTTTTTTATTGGTAAGAAAATCTGACTGATCCGAGTGCCGGAGTATAACAAATATGTAACCATGAGAACTAGTTGTTTTTGCAGTTACATATTATCAGATGTACTATCTCACATGGTTTTAAAATGATTGCAGGAAGTTGCTGAATGTGTGAAAAAGGATTTTGGAACTATTGACATCCTTGTGCACTCCCTTGCCAATGGACCAGAGGTATAGTCTGGTTAAAGTTTCATTTTATCCCAACCTGCATTATTTATTGCTTTAGGACTCATGAGAATTTCTGAAACAGGTTAGTAAGCCTTTACTGGAAACTTCCAGAAAAGGATATCTTGCAGCTATCTCTGCATCTAGTTACTCCTATGTTTCGTTGCTCAAGCATTTTATTCCTATCATGAACCCAGGCAAGCGTCTAACTAAAGATCGGTTCAGTTTTTTTTTATATTTCACTGTCTATCTTCTCTTACCTTCTTATTTGAATAAGTAATTAATACTATCTGGAATATCCGATCCCCTTCTGTCCTGCAGGTGGAGCTTCACTTTCTCTCACATATATTGCCTCTGAAAGAATCATTCCTGGGTACATTTTCTTAACCGCCTTGTTTACCCACCTGTTTGTGTTTACATTAGGAGAAATAGATTCTTACTCTCGTCTGATTCTTTAACAGGTACGGTGGGGGCATGAGTTCAGCTAAAGCCGCTCTGGAGAGTGACACCAGGGTGAGTGTTTCTTATCAGCTAGTTTAAAAGCCCTCTCCTCTATCTATATCTAGCTTTATTCCCTACAGGATGTGACAGTACTTGATCCACTTTCTACTTGATGCAGGTGCTTGCTTTTGAAGCTGGAAGGCGCTATAAAGTCAGGGTCAACACTATATCTGCTGGTAAGCCTATGTCTATATCTTTGTAAATTGTAATGTTTTATTTCTTCCATTGCATGTACCATATCTTTCTCGATAAAGTATCTTTTTGATTGTAATGTATGCCAGAAGCACCATTAGGTTCTATTCTGACTATCTCCTCTAGTCGTAGTATATATTCCCAACTTTGGCATCTCAAACCAAGATTAGGCTGACCAGGAAACGGGTTAAAAGAAGCTGGGTTCTTAACTGAATTAAGCTCCATGCTCCCCACCAATAAGATAAAACAATCTGAACTTGTTGTAGTGCCTGGGAATCTAATTAACCCCTGTTTCACTTAAACTTTCTCGAATCTCATGGTCTGTTCCCATTAACGATGATTGATCCTCAGAACATTAGTTATTTTTTCATCACATTATAAATATGGATATGGACAAGTTTGTTACGGTTAGTTGGTGCACTTCTACAACACCAATAGATGGTAAAGTTTCTTAGTTTTCTGTAATCACTAGCGATACTGAAAGTACCTAAAAGTTTATTTGGTTTCTATTATTCCCTTCATTCAGTATTACTGTGTGCATGAATAGCTCTCTTTCTTAAGCAGCCTAAAGATATTTCTTCATTCTTGTTTTTCTCTACTATTTTTTTCCCCAGGTCCTCTTGGAAGCCGTGCTGCAAAAGCCATTGGGTTCATTGACACAATGATAGAATACTCAATAAATAATGCACCATTGCAGAAAGAGCTGGCAGCAGGTAAGCCATCAATAGTCTTTGTGATTTATCTTTTCTTGTTTTCTTGTTTTATCCATTTCCTCAAAAATACTTGAAACAGATGAAGTTGGAAATGCTGCTGCATTCTTGTTATCACCATTGTCTTCAGCTATTACGGGTTCAGTTGTTTATGTTGACAACGGTCTAAATGCAATGGGGGTGGCAGTTGATAGCCCAGTATTTGGAGACCTTAACATTCCAAAAGACAACTAGAGCTAGAGGGGGAAGATACTCTTAATATAATACCCGACTAGATTAGGGAATTTATTGAAGAGGGGTAATGTTTTATCTGTCCTTTAAATGCAAGCCCACGGTGCCTAATATGCAAGAAATATATCCATAACTTATGGTGTGTGTTTAAAGGGCAGAGAACATTCCTTAAGTAGAATGTACTATTGGAGTTATTTTCAGGTTTTTCTTTAATTGAATAAGCACTTTTGCCCGGTTTGATGTGTTGTATTCTTTTAGAAGACTTGCACATTTGTAACTGATTTTAAATTTTGGTTGAGAGCTTATTGAAGAGGAAATTAGATTTTTTTTTTTTTTTTTTTGGTTGGTATCAGCTAACATTTTATTTCATGGCAGATGTTTACAAGATAATCAAAAACAAAAAATAAGAAAAATTAAAATCCAAATAAAGAGAATGAGTGATGAACTGTAGTAGTATCCAATTTTCATATAGGGAAGGTAGGTACAAACTGTAATAAATCCCGACCATTTATGATAGTTGTCTTCTTTAAAACCAAGCAACCATTGTTTGAGACGAACCTGGACACCCTAAATCTCTTTGCCACCAAATTGAACCATTGATTTGAGACGAACCTGGACGACCTAAATCTCTTGATTGTAAAAGTGCCACCAAGTTGAACCATTGATGTTCTTGAAGAATCCATAAACCAGGAAAAAAAAAAAAAAAAAAAAACTAGAAATAATCACCCAGGAGGTGAAGATAGAATCACCATAAAGGTGAGGACATAATCACTCAAAAGTAAAAGATATAATAATGCCAAAGTCGAAGAAAAATATCAAATGACATCAAAATCATAACAAAATTCAAATCCTACAAAAAAAAAACTAGTAGCAATGCAAATGAAATAAGTCCGTTCTCGGACTACAACTAAGCAAACAAATAGAGGCTGCTTGAAGAGTTTTTGATTTTTTTTTTCTTTTTCTTCTTCTTCTTCTTCTAAAAGAGGAGAGAACAAATTTTTTCTATTGGATTTTGAAAATTAGATTCAGTAAAAAGATTTTCTGTTTGGTCGAACAAATTTTTTTTCTTTTGGATTCTGAAAATTAGATTCAGTAAAAAGATTTTCTGTTTGGTCAATTAGAAATATAGCACATCGACCTAGATATGTAAATACCAGTGATGGCGCTTGCACTGGATGTTCACTTCCTACTGCAAATTCCTTGGTAGAAGAATCATACTATCTTGATGTTCACTTCCTACTACAAATTACCAGCTAGAAGAGTTATACTATCTTAAAACGTTGAATCCATTATCCTTTTTTTTTTTTTTTTTTTTTAAACTTCTTTTATAAGAACTTTATTACCTATGGGCCGATTTAGCTAGGCAAAGAAAGAACAATTACGCACCCAATGCTTATGAGTTTTGAACTTCGTTTGTATCATCCCCCAGTGACTTTACCCTTGTACCACAATAACATCTGCAGTCCATCATCCATTTACTTCGCCTAAGTAACTTAAAAGCACCATAAATTGTTATGTATGAGAATTTTAAATGTTAGTAAAATGAATATGATAAGGTATCTACCACAAATACATAAGACCTGTATAAACAATATGCTATATGACAGACATACTTAGTCCTATATTCCTAATACACCCCCTCAAATATTATAGGAGACGCTAGATGTTTGAAGAGAAAAAAAAAAAACCCTTCTCAAACTCATATCCTACAAGAGACAGTTTGATAAGTTAATAAAAAAAAAACACTACATCCTCTCAAACTAATAAAGAAGAAACACAAAGAGAAAAGTGAACACAAGACAAGCTATGTTGTAACAACAAAATCATCAGAAGCACCAAAAACAACAACATAAGTGACAAAACTCAGAAGCATGAATCAATCTTGTCAAAATCCCGGAGAAAGTTTTATAACATAAGCCTTTTTTCATCAAAACTGCCAATTATTCTCCCGAAGCAACATGAAAAGCGTGTAAGAATACAGAATCCACCAACTCCCTTATGTCACGATAATCTACCTCCACATGTTTGGTCCTGGCATGGAAAACATGATTATATACTAAATAGATAACACTTTGGTTTTCACAATACAATTAAATAGGATGAACTATAAAAATACGAAGCTCGGACATGACATAAGTGAGCTATTGTAAGACAAGCTGATCAATACGAGCATGCATGAATTGTGAAAATCACCCACTATTGCCCTATACTCTAATGCAAGTAAGAAACATCGTCATGAATTGAGCATTTCTTAGACTTTGTAACTGGAGTGTCATAAGGTTTATATTCTAATATATTTTTTTAGCTAAAAGTTTCGGAGTATATGTTTTGTTGTATCTGAACAATAGAATTTGCAGATCTAGATGCTTCAATGCGTATATAGTAATGCGGATTTCCTAACAGTTTCATAGAAAATTCGCTACTCAATGCTGCAATCAAATGTTCAAGAAGAGTACCAAAACTTGCTGCCAAAAGAATATCATCTACATATAGCAACAATATCATCATTTGTGTAGATAAACATGGAATTGTCACACATGACTTGAGAAAGCCTTACTCAAGAATAAAATAACTAAATCTATTGAACCATGCTCTTGGGTCTTGTTTCAATCTATAAAGAGATTTCTTCAAGTAACATACATGATTAGGATAATCCGTATGTATAAAGCCAGGAGGTTGCTTCATAAACACATCTTCAAACAAAAACCATGTATAAATGTATTGGATATGTCCAATTGCTTGACTGGCCGTTCATTATTGACTTCCAAAGTTAAAACAACTCTAACAGTTATAGACTTGGCAACTAGGCTAAAAATCTCACCAAAATCAACTCCATCTTGTTGATTATAGTCTCGAGCCACTAGTCCCGACTTAAGGATTTCTACAAAGTAGAAACTACCATATGGTCCTAGAGAAAATATAATTAAGCTAATTTGGTCCTGTTGACCTAGTCAATTGTCTATTTGGTCTTTTTCTTAAATTATATTATTGTTTGGACATAAATGTTACTGTTTGGTCCTAAGGTGGACAACACCCACACGGGATGACGTCATCAATGACGTCATAATCTTTTAATAGTGGCAGAAATACCCCATTTTCTTCTTTTTCTCTCTCTTAATAAAAATAAATAAATAAAAACTTAAAACTGAAATATCTTTTAAACCATATGTTCAAAAATGATAAATTTTATAGATTCGGAAAGCCCTCGACGATAGCTTTCCAACGAGTACCATTGTTGCTATATTTCATAGCTTTTAATTTTTACCTTATCTTTTAGCTAAAAATTAAATGAACTATTATACGATTACATTCTACAAAATGAACTACTTTAATGAATTATCATACCAACTCATTCTAAAAAGTGAACTATTTGAATAAAATATCATGTGAGTTCATTCTACAGGAATGAACTCTTAGGATTAAGTAACATACGAGTTCATTCTACAAAATGAACTATCATAGGACTTCATTCTATAAAATGAACTAGTACAATGAACTATTATTACGAGTTCATCTACCATATGAAATACCATAAGGAGTTCATTCTACAATATGGACTACCATTTACGAGTTCAATTTATAATATGAACTACCATAATGAACAACTATTAAAAGTTCATTCTACAATATGAACTATCATACTTAATTATCATTACGATTTTATTTTACAACATGGATTATCAATCCTACAATATGAAATATGAGTTCATTCGACAATAAGAACATGTACCACGAGTTCATTCAACAATATGAAACATAATAATGAACTACCATTGCGACTTCATTCTTCAAAATGAACTACTATTATGAGTTCATTATATAAAATAAATTGCTAGCATATACGAGTTCATTCTACGAAGTGAACTGCTAGAACTAGAATGAACTATCATGTTCTAAAATAGTGTTCATTCTCGGATATGAACTACTATTATACCGAAAAAAAATAAAATTCCGAAATATGTACAATGAACTGTTATCATCCCGCTGATGCAGAGTTTTACTAGTTGTAGTTCAATCACATCCGATTAGTGACAACTAGGAGATTGAGTTCTGAATTACTTGACGTTGTCATTGGTGTGTTCATTACTTTGTTGGAACATTCTCACCAGATTCAATAACGTGATTTTTTTATAAAAGGCGCTAACCATCTCACGCCAGTTAGCATACTATTTAGAGCAAGATTGTTATATAAGATATAGGTTGTGCCAAATAAGAGACTTTGAGCCTCCCTAATATGCAACACGTGATTTTAGTCATGCTCTCCCAATGACTTCAAGAAGCGGAAGATATGTTCGCGAGTGTTACCGGTCCCATCGTACAACGATAATGAATGATATGTATATATTCTTGGTAGAGGGACCCTTTGGATCTCATGCGGGTTAGGAGGATGGTGCAGATGAAGTGAGATCAAGCCTTTTTTGTTTCTGCTTTGCAGGAGTCTCTCTAGGTCTTCGATAATGACGAAGCTGGATTTTAGACTCTTATTCTTTTCAGATTTGGTACGAATGAAAGATTCGTCATCATCCCAGATATGGATCTTAGATTCGATGGCGTCGGTGGTCCTTAGAGCATCTTTAACCTGCTATAGCTGCTGCTGACGCTGCTCAAGTGACATATGTGTTGTCTTAGGTAGAGTTAGAGCCATGATTGTTTTTAGAACTCTAATCACCCCTAAACCCTTCATTCATGATTGTTGTAAATGGATTCCCCCCACCTTTTAGTTAGATTAAATGTAATACCAACGGTGCTTTAAATGTTTCTACTACGACTAATGGTGCAAGGTATGTTACTAGAGACTACGTCAGTAAAGCTTCCTTTTATGCTATTATGGTTTTTGAAATTTCCTTCCCAGCTGAAGCTGAAACTCATGTTATACGAGTTGTTTTGAAGAAGGCAGTGGAATTAAATCTCACTCATGTTATAGTTGAGAATGATGCAAAATAATTGGTCGATCAATTTTCTGATGTGGATTTTGTTGGAGACCAACATACATATGCTTTCTTTAAGGATTTTTTTTCATTTTAGTTCTGGTCTTGTTTATCGTAAATTTACTTTTAAAACTGGGATCTATAACGATGTTGCTCATGTTTTTGGCCCAGTAAGGCAAACTCTGCTAATATATTCTAGAAATTGACGTTTAGTCCCAAAGTTAGTGGGCTTTGGACGCTTTAGTCCACTCCTCTGAAGCCTAGTACTCTATAGTCTAAATACACCCCACTTACTACAATTTAGTCCAAACATGGATGAGTTAGTCCAAAAGCAAAACGAGTCCCGATTTTCTAAATTTTCAATATACCCTAATTACCCTTGAACCGATTCTATATATATAAAGAGTGTTTTGAAAACGATTTTTTTGGATCTCAAACATGAATTCAAAACAGGGAACAGGTCAGAGATGAATTTTGGGAGGCAATTTAACAGTTTGAGAGAGGATTTAATCGTTTTTTCATCATATTTCAACTTCAGGTTACTTTGAAAGTGTTCTGAATCGATTTATTTCATCTCAGATTTGAATTCATGACAGATTGAGAGATAGATTGATCCGGATATAAATTTCGTAGGTGATTTAACAGATTCATAGAGGTTAGGTTGGATTTGATTGTTTCTGCAGAAGAATTCAACTTCAGGTTAGTTTTTTTTTTGTACGATATGTTACATCCAATTTTTTATGTTTGTTTCTGATTTTTAGTTTTTATGAGTTTATGAGTTGATGATATGAATTCGATCTGTTACATCTTATTGTTTGTATGATCTTTATTTGATATTTGTTATATATTAGCTTTTGATTCTCGTGAAATGATTTTTGTTTACTGTTGTTTGATGATGATTTTAGTTTTATGATGCATGATATGAAATCGAACTGATATTAGATCCCAGGCTTCTGATTTATTCAATTATGTGTTCCAGTAAGATTCTTAAGCTTAATCGATGGAGTATTTGATTTAGTTTTACTGTTATCTGATGTTTTGGCTTCTATTAAATGTGTACTTTCATGTACACTGTTTAAGTTTTAGGTTATTCAAATCTGAAATTGTGATTTGAAGCTTCAAATGTTTATTATCATTTCTTTTGTAATATGTAGGGGTATCAAATATGTCTGAGAAGGTTATCCATGCTGTTTTGAATCATGGTGAGCATTCTGCTGCTTTTCCTGTTAATACTTCGACAACCGTAGATGAATTGAAGCATTTTTCATGCAAGCATTGGAGGTCTTTGTCTCCTGGGAGTATACGTTTCAGCTATTTGGATAATGATCAATTAGTTTTTGTACAAGGTGATATACAACTGCAAGGTTTAGTTGCTCTTGTTATTCTTATTAAGAATGAAGATTTCTATTTGAATGTTGACGTGATTCGGAATCATACTTCTCATTCTAAGTCTGGTTGTAGCATAGTTCTGGTGTAGCACTAGTTCTGGTTCTAGTACTTCAAATTCTTGTGTAACTGAAAGTCCTAAGATGGTAAGGGTGGTAGATCATGATGCAGACCAGGCCAAGCCTCTGATTTCTAAAAAATGGATTTATGTTTTTAACAAAGTTGGTAGAGAATTTATGGGTGGTGTTAAAGCTGTTAGAATTGTTGTTGATAAGTACAAGATGGCTACTGGTCACAAGATTAGTATTCTTAAAAATGACAAAACTCGTTTTACTGCAAAGTGCCAAGAAGATGGTTGTGGTTGGAGGATTCACTTTGGGCCTGTGAATGGTGACATTTCTCGGTTAGTGCTGAAAGATTCTAATGTTATTCACAGGTTAGTGGTGTTCATATTAGTCTATATTACGATTTTTTTTTATGCTTTTATATGTAGACTTGTTTTAGGTGTACATTGTGGTGCACATTACTTGTTGTAGACTTTTTAGGTGGCACATTGTGGTATAAATTACATATTCTTGCTTGGTCTGTGTTTTATTTTTGCATATGTGGTGTTGGTTTTGAGATCTTATTAGGTGTACATTGTGGTGCACATTACTTATTCCATCTTTAATTTTTTTTTGTAGCTGTGGTGTTGGTTTGAGGTTGAAGAGTCCTGCGGTGACAACCAAGTTAGTCAAGCATTTGATCACTGACAATATACAGGGTGATCCTAGTTTAAAACCCAAACAGATCATGTCACTTTTTAAGAAGACTTATGGGTCCAATATTAAGTATCACCATGCCCGTAGAGGGAAAGAAGCCGTATTTGAAGAACAATTTGGTGATGACGAGAAGTCGGATAATGATTTAACTTGGTATGTCAAAGCAATTGAAGAAACTAATCCCGATAGCTATGTGAAGTTTGAAGTTGATCATGGAACCAGAAGATTTCAGAGAATTTTCATTTGTTTCGGTGCTTGCAAGCATAGCTATAGGTATCTCAGGCCCATGATTTACTTGGACGCTACTTTTCTTACTGGTAGATACAGGGGTACTTTGATGGCTGCAACATGTATCAATGGAAACAATGGTTTTTACCCATTTGCTTTTGCTATTGTTTCTTCCGAAAACAAGGAAAACTGGTTTTGGTTTCTGGAGAATCTTAAAGAAGTTGTCGATGGTCGTCAGATTGTTTTCCTTAGTGATCGTGGAGAAGGACTTTTGCAGGGCATTCCAAAAGTATTTCCTAATTCATATCACAACTATTACTTTTACCACATCAAGTGCAATCTCCCCATTGGATCAGATGATGCGAATTCGAAGGCCGTTATTGATTTATTTTACAAAGCTGCTTACTCTTACACAGCAGCTAACTTTGAAGAAGCTTTGCGGGGCATGCATGCAATTGGATGTGGACATGTTGCTAACTATATCAGGACTATTCCAAAGGAGAAATGGGCAAATGCATTTTTCCCTGTATGCAGATATAGTGCCCACTCTTCAACTCTTACCAAGTCGTTCAACAACTGGATTCTTGAGTTCAAAAAGTTGCCTGCTTTTGCTCTTCTCGATGCGATACGGTGAGTTTTGTGTTTAGTGTTTCATTCATTTATTTTCTTTGATGTGTACATCTTCCCTTATACACATGTTTATCTGTCTACATTGTTGCACACATGGATTTGCTTGATCTGTAGATACTTGTATACATGTTTTATCTGTGATTCTGCAACGGTGTATACATTATTGTACACATGGATTTCCTTAATGTGTACATTGTTGTACACATGTTTTATCTGTATTCCTTCTAGTTCATGTTTTGATTTTATGTTTTGTGTTTTTATTATGTTAGTTTGAAGGTTATGAAGATGAATTCTACGAGAAGGGTAGAAGGTCTAGAAACTTTCAACACTAGGCTCACTCCGATATTTGAGGCTTTACTAGAGGAAAACATCAAAATTGGTCGTACATGGACTGTTACCGAGTCCATGGAAAGATTGTATGAAGTCGCATCTCCCCGGTCTCATTCTGTAGATCTATTGCAAAAAACTTGTACATGTCACAGGTGGCGAGTTAATGGTTTTCCTTGTGCACATGCTTGTGCTGCCATTCAAGCTACGAGGGAGGACATTTATTTATTTGTTGAGCCATAATTCACTACTGAATGGTACAATAGGACATACCAGGAGATCATCTTGCCAATCCCCAATTATGACAAGCCGCAGGCTTATGATCCTAGTGATAGGGTTAATGTTCCTATTCCTGTTCCTCCACCTGGTAGACGAAGAACACATCGTATGAAGAATTCTTGGGAGAAGAAAAAGAGGCCTATGATGTGTACAAAGTGCTTCACCCTTGGTCACCACAACAGAGCTACCTGCCCCATGCTTTGATGATTTTTTCTATGTTTGATTTGTTCAAAAGATTATATGTGTTTGATTTGTTTAAAACTAGTATCAATATACAGAACTGAAAACATAAAATATTACTAAACAAAATAGACTAGTAGCATCCATTGTACAGAAAGGTGTACATAATGGTACACAGGTAAAAAGACAGGTAAGAAAACTGAAGTGCACAAGAAGGTGTACATAATGGTACACATGTCCTTGCACTAATTATCTACACCAAAGAAAATTGAAAAATACATTTTGCTAATACCTGTTCAATCTTATGTTTAGTGTTTCAATTCTATGTTTTTCAGTTCTGCAGGTATGGATAAATCTGTCAGTACATGTGTACCATTATGTACACCTTCCTGTACCATTACTGTGATAAATTTCTGCTCTGTCAGTAACAGTGTACAATCATGTACAACTTAATATTTTACTAACCTGTAATATACACCTTAGTACTGACACAAGTATACTTTCAACACATCAATATTGAAACTAATAAAAAGATTAATTCAAGGTCTTTATATTAGTCATAAGTCTTAAATTGAAACTAATAAAAAGATTAATTCAAGGTCTTTATAGTATTGAAAACTGAAATTTGAAAAGTTGTCTGAAGATAAAAAAAATGTTTAGAAGCAATTCAGAAAGTGATCTTGTATAATGAAGCTTAAAAACTCCTCTTCCTCTTCAATGGTTTCATTTCCATACTCAGGCGCCACTCCTTGTGTTGTTCATCCTTTGCTATATCTCAAACCTTTTCATACACTCCGACTTTTTTCAACATCTTGGCCACCAATTTTGTTCTCATTTTCTGACAAATGTCTTCGGCCCTCTGCTGATTTCTTTCGATACTCTTTGTTTTCTTCAAACTTCGTTTCATAAAGTAACAAGTGTATAGCAGGCAGTCCGGGTTGATTCCTTGTGCAGGGCATTGCATGATGTTTATATCGTGCGGTTCTATAGGTGCATCACCCTTCAACGCTCTCTTCTTGTTGAGTTCCAACTGCACCACATTTTCCAGTTGTTGTGCATCATCTTTATAGTCCTTATTTGAGGGCAACAAGTTGTACCATTTCCACTCTAGAGCTTCGAAATCAAACTTCAAAAGCGACCAGTGAACTCCTACTGCCAATTGTTCTGTAGAGTGATTGACGGGGATTACAAGAACTTCCAGATTGTCAGGCATGTCCCGTATGAAATCAACCAAAAGCGTTTGTAGAGTGCTGATGATATTGTTCTTCACGTAGTACTGCAATCAATAATTTGTTGGAAAATAAAATGAATTAGGTATACCTAAATCAGACCAGAAAACTAACAAGCATGTACACTACTACATATCAAACATTTTAGGCCTGGAAATAGATGTATGATATAGATGTATCCATGACGTATAATACAGGTGCACAACTATCTACACACATAAATAAAATCTAACAATCAAGCATCCATGCAAACACTTAACAGAGCATGTGTCATCAATCATATAGCATACTGGTGTACATCTATGTCCACACCTAATAAAATCTACAAACACAAAGAACATGCCATGTCAATTAGGTGTTCAACTATGTACACATCATTAAAGTATCTATATATGACATTTTTTATTTGTTTATGAGAAACTTACACATGCAGTAGGACTCACTATTTCACATCTCATGTACTTTTGATCATCTGGATGATGAAAGCTATCTCTGAGACTTGCTCTGCAACGTCGATGGACGTAGAACTGCAGTACCTCTTGGTCCAGATATTTGTTGAACATCAGTTCACGAAGTACTTTTCCCACAATCAGAATTTCTTCCTTGACCGTTGGATCTTCGAGTCTTGTTAGTTCCCAAGCTACAGAGCTGCAGAATCATAAAGGAAATGTTAACATGGTGTACATAGTGGTGCACATACCTTTTTTTTAATAAGATTCAATCATTCGTATAGTGTGATGTATTGATTTGTTAACTTACGTCAGGCTTGCATAGTCGAAAAATTTATGTATCCTTTTTTTGTCCTGTCCTGGTTCCATGGCATGGTATAGTGGTGATTGACGAACATCTGGCAGTGGGCGACAAGGATGATACTCATTTTCCTTTCTCTTTATTGTTGCAGGATAGCCTGGTTCTTCTCCCTCTTTGATCCCCTTGCCTTTTTTGATCCACTTTTATCCTAACTTGTCTGGTTTTACCCTCGGCAGTGAAATCAGGATCTAGTTTTTTCTTTGCAGCTCTCTTTGGTGGTGTCTTGGACAACTTGCCAGCTGCTTTTGTCATCAACATCTCTGCTTCCTTCATCTTCCCTGCTCTTGTCTTTGCTGGTGGTGTCTTCTACTCCTATACTTCTTGACTGCTAAAAAATTCATCTTCATGTTGTTGGATGAACTGCACTGCTTCAGCAACGATCATTTCCCGTACATCTTCATTGGATAATGATTTTTGAGATGACTTTTCTATTGGATCTTCTTGGCTCAACAATGAAAAGCTTGGACAATCGTGGATCAGGGTTGCCATCTTTACCTTCACTTCAGATGGTGCCGTTCTGTAACAACCTTTCTCAAGCTTTACGAACACAGTTTCAGACAAGTTATCTAGAAGGTCCTCAATTGATGTATAAGTATCCTTCTCTGTCTCTTCTCCTTGTGTGAGTAAAAGGACATCTTCTTCAACCGGATGAGATATGCCTTTAGGGTCCAGCTGAGATATGGCTTGAGCTGCGATTATCGTAGCTTCATCAATTTCTGCAAATGGAGTGGCATCCATCACATTCTGGTATTCTTGATGTTCAGCGATTTCAGCTGTCTCTGGCAGAGAAGTGCTGAAAAAATGCATATTTTGTTAGGTTCTACAAAAGTGTACATCTTTGTACACACACACATAAGAAATCAGTAAGGTGTACATCTTGGTACACATATACAGAAAATGAAAATAAATGCGAGCCGAGATCATTTTCTTCATACCTAGGCTTCTTAGCAGTTCCAGACTCAACACCTTGCCTTGTTCCATCCTTGCCATCCTTCTGTTCATTTGTTTTTGACAGAGGAGTGCTAAAAGATTCAAGTTTTGAGAAAAGGTAAGAGTTTTAGCATACTGGTGTACAACTATCTACACACATAAAAAGAAATGACTGCCACATTTAATAAAAGTGATTTTATACCTTCGCTTTTCAGGAGTTTCAGACGGAACTTCATTCTTTTCAGATTCAGTTCCATGCTCGTCACCACCACCTTTGCTACCCTCTTTGTCATTGTGATCACAATGCATATCACCACCTTTTCTACCCTCCTTGTCATCCTCCTCCTCCTCCTCAATCTCCTCATCTTCCTTGTTCTCCTTCTCAACCTTGTCATCCTCCTCCTCCTCCTCCCCAATCTCCTCATCCTCCTCAGTTTCAAGCCGTATTTCCTTTGCAAATTTAAAGATTTCATCCAAAGTGTAATTACGAAAATTATTCACTTCTCTTTCTGTCAAGTTCATTAGACCAACTTCATTAACTTTTAGGCTTTTCTTTTCGATGAAATTAAGAAGCCTTTCTTGTCTCTCCTGAACTTCAGTAAGCTCCTCGTCCAACTCCTTTCTTTGCATATCTGATATGCGCAGCTTTTCCTTCAATGCATCTATGCTATTTTCTTGTTTTTGCCTCCGGTACTCATCCAAAAGCAATTGCTCTTCATCAGTGTAAGCCTTTACCCATCCTGGTTGCATCTGAAAACATGCAAAAGTATCAATATTTATCACAGGTGTACAATTTTCCACACATGTGTTAAAAGTGTACATTGTTGTACACATGAAGAAAAAAAATCAAATCTATCACCAATTTTTTACAATCCTGTGCACCTTATTAAAGGTGTATATCATTGTACATATACTATCAACAATGTACAATCCTGTACACCTTATTAAAGGTGTATATCGATGTACATATACTATCGTAAGAAAGTTTTTTGAGATACCTTTTTCATGGCGTCATTCAGGTCTTTCTTGATTGTATTACTGACGTCACTGATGATCCACCTGAGAAGCCTTGGCACACCTTCCTCATTGCTTGGCTGCATGATTTTGTTGTGTTCAGCAAACCAATGCTGCATTAACAAATAGGTGAATAGTTAGAAATGTAAGAGAAAGGAACAAACACAATGAACAGAATTATTTAAAATGGTGAATGGATATATCAGGTGTACAACTGTGTGCACATGTAAACTCACCAACAGATAAATCACACAACCATTTACTTTAAGTGGTGAATCGAAATGTTTCTTAATGCACGCCATGAGATACCCATGTATATGAACTGGCCAACAAGTTTTCTTCATCCTATCGAAAGACTCAAAAAAGTGTGCATACTGGTTCTTGCTAATCATACTTCCGTTTGCCTGGGTAAAAAACACCGTTATACACAAGTACATAGTAAACAGCACCACTAAGTCTTCAGCGTCTCTTTCAATCTCCAATCGCGACTTTGGGTTTAGCTTCATGATACGTACGATTTCCTCCTCCATATCTTTTTTTCCCATCTCATTTCGTTTCTTAAGAGTCAATCTGTTTATCAACGAACCGTATCTTTTTTCAGCTGCAGTTTTTACATCTTCTCCTTTTTCAAGTTCCATTGCCACCATCTTAATCCCATAAATTAGAAACAAATCCTCGGGTTCACTCTTTACTGCCACTCTTACGTTCTTCTTGGGAGTATCAAACATGAAATAATGTCCCCCTGTGTCACAAATTTCATGGCGATACTGTCTCACAATTTTCAAGATTGAGTTTGGGTTCTTAGTCCATATATCATTTCTCTTTTTACTTGGATCTTTCTCATCTTTCTGATCTTCTTTTTTGTGGACAAAGATATCTACAACAGGCCAGAATGGTCCTTCCTTTTGCTTATCTAATTGATAATTGGTGAACCATACTTTTCCTCCTCTTTTTGTTTCATCTTCCTCAAAGTTTCTATTCACAAAGTCACTGATTGCATGGAAACTTGATCTATAAGGTTTGTTGGTATCTACGAAAATGAACCAAGAAGAATAATACATTCATTATACTCATAACTACAAAACAGTCACATAGGTGTACAACAATGTATACACAAATATTTAACAGAGCACTAATCAAATATGAAGATGAACTAGCATGCTGGTGTACCTGTATGTACACTGGTACATACAGGTGTAAAAGTCTTTACACTCTTACAAAAATCTAACAACAACAGTTTCAAAACACACTCAGCATCCAATATGAAGATGAACTGGCATGCTGGTGTACCTGTATGTACACTGGTACCACAAGTGATGAAAAAACAGTTTCAAAACACAACAGTTGGGCAATATGAAGATGAACTGGCATGATGGTGTACAGATCTGTACACTGGTACCACAAGTGATGAAAAAACAGTTTTGAAACACAACAGTCGGGCAATATGAAGATGAACTGGCATGCTGGTGTACAGATCTGTACACTGGTACCACAAGTGATGAAAAAACAGTTTCAAAACACAACAGTCAGTACAAAAACATACAGAACATGACACCAATCAGTACAACAACATGTGACTGTAGTAGTATATACACATGAACAAGAAATCTGAACACAAATCAATGCAACAGCATGGTGGTGTACATATCTGTACACACCAACAACAAATCTCATAAAAATTGCAAGAAAATAGATAGAACTGAAACTGAAAGCCTGCAACAGCATGATGGTGTACATTTCTATACACACCAACAACAAGAGATGGACAACAGTTTGAAAACACAAACATCAGAACATCTAAACATGATATAGCATGCCGGTGTACAGATCTGTACACTGGTAAAACACAATAGATGGACAACAGTTTGAAGTAGCATTACCCTTTTTTGCTTGACCAGATGTTGATTTCTTTGAAGTTTTTGATTTCTTCTTAGGTGGTGGTGATTTTGAAGTATCTTCTGGTACAGTTGATGTTGAAACTGCTGTAGATTTTGATTTCTTCTTAGGTGGTGATTTTGAAGTTTCTTCTTCAACTGTTGTTGTTGAAACTGCTGTAGATTTTGATTTCTTCTTAGGTGGTGGTGATTTTGAAGTATCTTCTGTTGAAACTGCTGTAGATTTTGATCTCGTCTTCGGTCCTTGTGATTTTGAAGTATCTTCTTCAACTGTTGCTGTTGTATCAGAAGATTTTTCTGTTGATTTTCGCTTTGCAACTCTTTTTTTAGCAATCACCATGATGTTACTGCTACTGTATTCATCAATTCTACGAAGATTTAAGGTTTGATTATGAAGCTTTAGGGTTTCGATATTCGATTTTGGATTTTGGAGTTTAGGTTAAATTTTTCTCAGAGTTTTTCTGCTAAATGAAATAATAACATTTCCGTTTTTTTTCTTTCAGTTTTTTTTTTCCGAACCAACGTGTCTCTCCCGCATTAACTGTGTCAGTTACAAAACAGTTTTAATTCGCTGCACGTGTGCTTTATGAGACGTGTGCGAAGGATGGCAGCGTCTTTACACATTTTCAAATAAACTTTGGACTAATCTGTTCCTAGTCGGATCAGGGTGAACTAATCCGTATCTTTGGGGACAGTTTTGGACTAAACCGTTTTTTCCCCTAATATATTTTGGTTTGGACCTCCTCATGTTGAGGCAGACGGATAGCCTTTCTCAAGACTTTTGCTTATTGTTAGAGCAAGTATGACTGTGCTGCTGAATCATCTATACTCTTCATGTGACTGTTCATTGGTTATTGACAGCACATCTCCAACTCATTCCATCTGTATTATTGTGTCTGTAGTATCTCCATTAATGGAGTTTCTTCATCTTCCGTTTCCACTCATTACAACAATCACTACCAGTTCATCTTCACCATCATAAATTAAAATCAAAATAAAAATAAAAAACAATTTGTACATACAACAACAATAATCAACAACAACAACAATCTATACATAAAAACAACAACAACAACAACAACAACAACCAATAACAACAATTCTGTTTTTCAATTCCGATGGGCAACCTCCCTACAACTCAGATGGAGTACAATAACCTGAAGTGGCATTTCGACTGTCTCAAACATTATTTTTTTCTTTCAATTTTAGTTTTAAGATCCGAATAAGTCGGTTCTTGTTTCATTTTCTTAAAATTTTAAATTCGATTTTGAGTTTGATTGGAAAAATGTTCAGATTGGACAATTTCAAGATCAACTTCTTCAATAGAGGATTTAGTTCCAGATATGTTATTGTTCCGGATTTTTCATCACATTTGGTGAAGATTCGATGTTATTTTCAGATAAGTTCTTTCACCATCTCCTGTTTTAAATTGATCTCGTGTTGCTCAAATATGTTTTGGTGGTGACTGTGGACCTCGAATTTGGAGATCGAGCTTAATTCATATTTCAGATTTGAGATTGTCTGTGAGATTTAATTTTCAAATGAATGGGATAGTTTGCAGATTTATTAAGCAGAGTTCTTCATTAGGTATTTTAGTGATTTTTCATCATGTTGGTGAAGACTCGTACAAATTTCAGATACATTCTATCATCATCTCCTGTTTTTAATTGATTTTTTTTTTATGATTGTATTTCTCTGGTGATGGTTACAATTTGATTGAGATGATGTTCCTTCGTTTGGGCATAAGATCCATGGTTGTGGATATGATTAGTAGAGATTTGGTTCACGACTAGAGAACTTCAATGGGACTTCTTTGAAGGAACTGTTCAGCATTTTTTAGATGTTACAGTCAGTACCATATGATGGTGTTGGTTCAGTGATACGGTATGAGATACTACAGTGTATAGTTCAACTGTTAGTGTATAGTCATAGATAAGATTTTATTTTTTTCAAAAGTTACTTCATGTTCTAGATATTTCGATTTACTAGCAAGGGTTCTTTGGTTTAGTTTTTCAGTAATTTCTCATACTGGAAGTTTATTTAACAAAGCTTCATGTTCTACTTGTTTACAAGTGCCGCAATACTTCTTGAAAGTTTCTCCTGACATAAGATTAGTCTTGGATGATTTTTAAGTGGATTCAAACGTTTCAGCTATCAGTAGTACCTGTCTGTTGGTGTGGCAGCGTAAGCGCAGGTGTTACCTGAGTCTACATTTGAATGTGCTGCTAGCATATGCATCAGCTTCATTGTATTGTCTTAAAGTCTTGTAGTAGATTGGTTAAACTTGGGTACTTCAAGATGATACCTGCCTGACATTTATATCGGGTCTACGATTCAGCTGTCACTGTTTGTACTGACCTTGTTCTACCTTTTGAAAGACAAACTAATTCCTTAGTGCTTATTTTGAGGGGGGATGTCTCCGGGCATCATAGTAGATTTATTTTCCCTTGATGCTTATTTGGATTTCTGATTCTATTGGCATTATTGGTTTGTCTCAAGAAAATCAAGCACAAGGTCGTCTTCTGCGGTCATAGACTAGTGATGGTTCACCAATGATTAATGCTAGCAGTTTATTCTACCATATTCAAGATGGGACTAGTGTACATATATACCCTTGAAGGTAAATTGCTGCAGTAATCAGTTTGGGAAGAGATTGTGCACTTCATTCGAAGCTTCTTCAAGAGTGAGTTTATGGTTCAGCTTCTAGTTAGAGTAAGTATATCATTCTATGCTTAAAGGTGATGGTTGAGTGTGAGAAGGCTTTACAGGCAAATTGATGCACTATTCGACTGCTCAGTTTGAGGGGGAATGCTAGAGCAAGTATGACTGTGCTGCTGACTCATCTATACTCTACATGTGATTGTTCATTGGTTTTTGACAGCACATCTCCATCTCCATCTCATTCCAGCTGTATTATTGTGTCTGTAGTATCTCTTTTACATTTTTGTAAATAAACTTCTCCACCATTGTAGTCTCTTGAGTCTGTTTGAATAAACTTCTTATTACGATTCACAGATTCTTTCACTTATAAAATTAAAAATAGTCAATTAATAAAATTAAAAAGAAAACAAAATTACTTTACAAAACTGGATGGGATCCCAACTGGCATGAAGTAAAAAGTTGCAGAGTGGGATTAGCAATGCAGGAGTTAGGTTTAGCATGCATCAGCACTTGTGAACTTTAGCATCCGTAATGTAAGAGCTTTTGTCACTTGTCGATAAAATAAAATCGCTCCCAGCACAACACGCACCAACTGCCACAATTGGGTCACAACCAGTAGTTACACTTAAAGCCCAACTGAGGTGAATACTTCGGTATGCAGGTTCAGTCCAGCTGTAACCGTGTTACTTTCCCTTTTCAGACTTGTTTCCCGAAATTTGCTTGCTAGCCAAAAGGGCTATAAATATATAATAAAGTCTTTCATCTTTGGGTTGTTTTCATCAATTCAAAAAATTCACTCTCGCATATCATCAGAACTCAACTCAATTTTCATTGGAGAAGAAGAAAGATGGGAGAAAGGAAAGTCGAGTGTCATATGTGTTGTCTTAGCTAGATATAGAGCCATGATTGTTTTTAGAACCCTACGAGCAACCACAGTGGACGATTAAAACCAAAAATTTGGTCCATAAACCAATCACAGTCGAACATACTAAAGAGTAAAAACTAGACTAAAACCAAATATCAGAGTATATTTGGTCTGAAACCCGGACCAAAACCAAATTTGGTCGAGCGAAGATATAATTTACGTTTGTTAATAAACGAGCTTTTAACCTACGTTTCAGTTGAAGCGGACGTATATTTCCCGTGCCGTTGGTGAGGCGTCCATATAATATACGCTTCGGTTAGGCGTTGATATAATGTACGCCTCTTCAAGCGTAGGTAAAATGTCTGCCAGTTGACAAGCGCACATTTAAAGCTCGCCCCACTGGGACGAACAATATATAAACGCCCCTTTCAGGCGTTGATTATAAAACCGCCCCTTTCAGGCGTGCATAAAGCTCACGCCTAAGCTTTAGCGAACTTTATACCTTCGTCGTTCCAGTGAACCATTTTCGAACGTTAGAGAAAAGAGTTTGCATAATTTGAAAAATCAATCAAATTTAATTCTTTTACATCCATAATTTGCATAACCACACATCAGGTCTTGTACATGTTTGTAAAAATTTCTAAATCAATGGTTTCAACCTAATTTACATACACACATTAGAGTCTTTTCCACCAACAATACACATATTCATCTCTAAAAACAGAGAGACAATACACATATTCATCTCTAAAAACAAAAAACACACATACCCAACTCAATCAATTCAATATCCATTTCAATATTTTAAAACCCAATTCTATAAACCTAATCTACAACTTCAAAGGAAAGAAACTAACCTATTCCAACCGAAGAGATAAAGGAAAGAAACTAACCTCATTGAACGGCAACAGTTACGGTAAGGGTCTGTTTTTTTTTTTTTTTTTTTTGGTAGTTTGTTGTTTAAGCGGGAGAGTGAAGAAAACAAGAAATAGAAAAGAGGAGAAGAACCGAGAAAGTTATAGGGTTTTCCGCCATAACATGTGTGGTGTACGTGTGTGGAGAGCGGCGTACTTATAAAGTTCGCTTGAGGATGAGGTGAGGCGAACTTAAAAAGTTCGTTTGGTTCAGGGAATACGTGTGGGACGCACGGGTGTAGGTGAGTGGGGCGAACTTTTAAAAGTTCGTTTGATTCAGGCGAGGGTATAACTTACGCCCCATCAAACGTTGATATAATCTTTGCCTCTCACTCGAGCGCTGATTATACACCCGCACCACGACAGACGTTATTAAAACATACGCCTAATAACAGGCGTTAATATAATCTACGCCCAGATTAAACGATCTTTATACCTCCGCCCAAGCTTGAGACGAACATTTTACGTGCGCTCGACCAAGTTTGCTCTTCCACCCTAGCGTGACACCACGGACTAAACCAAATTTTTGATCTTTTTTTTTGTTTTTGATCTTTGGTTATGCTCACGTGATTGCAGTCTCTCTAATCACCCCCAAACCCTTCATTCATATCGGTAGTACTGGTAAATGGATGGCCCAACCTTATGGTTAGATTAAGTATAATACTAATGGTGCTTTCGATGTTTCTACTACGACTAATGGTGCAGGGTATGTGACGAGAGACTACGTCAGTAAAGCTTCCTTTTGTGCTATTATGGTTTTTGAAATTTCCTTTCCAGCCGAAGCTGAAACTCGTGTTATACTGGTTGTTTCGAAGAAGAAAGTGAATTAAAACTCACTCATATCATAGTTGAGAATAATGCAAAAGAGTTAATTGATCAATTTTCTGCTGTAGATTTTGTTGGAGACCAACATAACAGATGCTCTCTTTAACAGTTTTTTTCATTTTAGTTCTGGTCTTATTGCTCATAAATTTACCTTTAAAACTGGGATGTATAGTGTGTTGCTCATGTTTTGCCCCAGTAAGGCAAACTCCACTAATATGTTTTGGTTTGTACCTGCTCATGCCAACTGTTGAGGCGGACGGATAACCTTTCTCAAGACTTTTGCTTATAAAATTAAAAAAAATAAAAATAACAACAAAACACGACTGGCATGAAGTAAAAAGTTGCATAGTGGGATTACGTGGGTTTGGTTTAGCATGCATCACCACTTGTGAACTTTAGCATCCGTCACCTTGTAAGAGCTCTTGTCACTTGTCTGACAAAAGAAAAAGAACGATGTTTTGGGACTAGCCCAAAACAGTGGGGGACTACTTTGTTATTCAAATGTCCACCCAAAATTTTAAGGGGTGTCCTAAAAGATTAGGGAAGACTAATCTGCCCTTATCCTAATTAAGGTTATAACTAATCCTAATAACCCACTAATTTAACCACTACCCACTAATCTAACCCCTAAATTAAAACCAAAAATCATTTTTAAAACACATTTGTTTTATTTTCTTCTTCTTCTCCTCTTCTTCTTCTTCTTCTCCTCTTCTTCGTATACATCGTCGATTTGAAAAAATTCATCGTCCATTAATCAATTTTATAAAACAATGCGTTCTAAGCAGACACCAAGAATTCCCGGATTGAGTCCGGGT
>JAJJMB010000948.1:4888280-4941262 GCA_023531105.1 Papaver atlanticum
GATTGCTCGAGAATAACCGGCTTACCAGTGGAAGGTAAATGTCTTCGAGAAGGCTACAACCACTCGATGCATTATGAAGCTCTTGAAGAATTGGCTCTAAAATGTCTAGGATGGGATGCAAGAAAGGCTCAATGTGAGTTTAGACGTTCTGTGAGGTCCCCTAAACGTGGCGATGAGTATAATCCAAGAGAGACAAATGGAGCCTTTAAGAAGAGGTTGAAGAAATTTAAGTTGGTAAAGTTGAAGGAAGCATTTGGAGGGACAAGAAAGAAGGTGGAGAAAGGAAAGTTGGTGATGGACCAGGAGACCCTTAGGCATCATGTCACCGCTTATTGGTTATATCAGCTAGGAACCGTCATTTTCCCAGACACTTCTGGAAATAGGGTGGATGCACATTATCTACAGCTTTTGGAGAATCTCGATGAGATTAACAAATACTCTTGGGCCACTGGGGTGCTTGCTTTTGTTCTAGGAGAGATGAGCAAAGGGTCGAGGATTAAGACAAATCAAATTGGAGGTTACTTAACTCTTATTCAGCTGACCTTTTACATTGTTAGTTAGCAAATTATTCGCCTAAATTTTATGCTTCCAAATAAATTTTCATGTATATGGATTAATATTTTCGTATTTTCGCATAGGTTTGGATTTATGACCACTTCCCTTCATTGGGATTGGCTAGGGAAAAGACAGCTTATCCCTATGACGAACCTACAGCGGGAAAATGGTTGTTTTTGGACGCACAAAAGAAGTCTAAAGAAGAGCAGTTGACTTCGTTGAGGGAGAAATTGGATAAACTTACGGTGAACGATGTGGTATTTCACCCATACGCCGTACCCGATGATGTCTCTGTAGATGAAGAAGATCTGAATGGTTTCTCTACCGTCACGGCTTACTATGGACCAATTTGGTATCCTAATGGATACGCAATATATAATCCAAGGAGAATACTAAGACAAATTTGTTGTGTCCAAATGGATCCCGACGTGGAGAATGAAAATTTCAATTTGGTGGTTCAAGGAACAAAGAACACCGATAAATATTTTGTTCCAAAACATGAACCAACTCCTACGGTAGGACATTGGAATGCACTTCGTAACTACTACTTACCTTTAGGTGATTGTGTACCTTGTGGTGGAGATGTAAATGCATGTGATGAAGATTATACGGTGTTTTATCAAGAAATTAGTCATCCTTTTGTGATAAATAGAGAACAACAAGCTAAGACTGAAAAGGCGAAGGGGAAGGCAAAGGAGAGGGAGGCTAAGAGAGCTCAGAAGGAGATGCCTATTTGTGGAGAAGAAGCAAATATGTTATGGGATAATGTGGTAAGAAAATGTCTTCTCTTATACTTCCTTGTTGTTTGAAAGTATTGAAAATATATTTACTTATGCTTAAAATTGGAATCAGGTGAAGAAGGGTACGAAATTATTGAAGAAATTGATGGCTAAAATCCGCAGTGGAGAGCCGATGTCGACTAAGGAACAAACCTACTACTACGGCGAGTGGGAGGGTCTTATAACTAAAAGAATGATGGAGCCAAGTAGGTCTAAGCAATTGAAGAGGGGTCGACAACAAGGAGAATGTTCAAGTTGCGCCATGGAGGAAACCGGACGAGTAGATGAAACCCCAAGTGATAAGGAAGTTCAACCTAAAACTCGTGGTAAACAAGGAAGTGGTAAAAGGGTTCGTCGTGGTGGTCGTTAGTGATTTCGTATGGTTTTAGTTTCAAAAAACTTCTTAGTTATGGATTTCGTATGGTTTAATTTCGTATGTTTGTGTGTTTTAAACAATTAGTTAAGGATTTCGTAGTTTGGTATGTATAACAACTTTTATATTTGTTTTAGAACCTTGTTTTTGTTTTTAATTTAAATTGGGTTTGTGTTTTCAATTTTATATGGAAGAAATTTTGAATACAGGATTTTTTTCGGCAACCTGAATTTTAAACACAGGTTTGTTCGGTAACCTGTAACTAATTAATGGTCACCGAACTGAATTTTTGGCGAACAGCTAAATACTACAAGGTTGCCGAAGACAGAGTTCGGTTACCTCGCAACATTTAAACTGGTTTCCGAAATCTCCCCTGAGGCTTCAGGTAAAAATTTCGGTTATCTAAATTTCTAGCTTGTAACCGAACTTTCTAGTTCGGTTAGGAAAGTATTATATCAATGGTAGCCGAAACTTTCTCTGAAGACTCATATAAAACATGAGTTCGGCAAACTGTATTTTTTCACCAGGTAACCGAACTTTAGTTCGGTTACCTGCACAAAAATACAGGTTGCCGAACTATTATCTGTCAACTCAATAAAATACTAGCATTAACTCGATAATGAATACCACACTTCAAAAAACATAGTATTACATTGATAAGCATACTTAGTTCCATTGCATGTGTCATTTAATCATCATCAAGTGAAATTCGACCTTCATGTAAAATTTCTTCAGATTTCGACAAAGCTTTCCACATCTCCATGTTATGCTCATACATAATACACCAACCCAACATTATATTGTAGTTAAAGGCAGGCCAAAAAGAGTTTCCGGATATTGGAGGCAGTGGACAATCGGGTTTTAAACGAAGGCCTATAAAGTGGTTGTTGTTAGTCAATGCCATCACACATCTCCTTCGTTTGAGTTGCTCGACACATACGGTTGTTTTCGGGGTGAAGGTGAAACTAGCATACTTTGAGAAATAATGAACCACACAATTAAAAGCCTCGCCGATTAAGTGTCCACATATCGGTATGCTCATCCAATAATCCCTTGTGATCGGATGGCCCCCATGAGGACGACGTTGATACTTAACAAATTGCTCATTGAGACTACCCACCCCATCGCACAACATTGTCTTGTAAAATGTTGGATTCTCCTTTAGTTTGGACAACAACCTTTGCCTTATATGAGTGATTGCATACCCATTATTTAACTTTGCACCTTCGATGAAAGGCCCAAGTTGCTGATTTACAACATGAAAACCACAATTACCATCCGGAGGAACGTCGTCGGTGGATATAACGTATTCTCTAATGTATAGAGGTAGATCATTCAAATAGTCTTTATTTGGAGCATCAAGCTTCACGTCTAGGGAAGATGGTTGAATATGGAAAATTGGAGACTTAAGCTTCACGTCGCCGGAAGATGGTTGGCTTGGTTGAGATGGACACATCGTACCTTTTTTCTTCAAATCTCGCTCACTTGTTTCGCCTTTCTCCTCAATACTCCTACCCCTTTTCTTGGTTTGCTCCAAGTACATTGCCGCGGTATACTCATGGGCCGATGGATCTCTAGTAAATGGGGTTTGCTCACTTTTCTTCTTACGTAACACCTTTGCATATTCTCTTAGTTGTTTTTTAGTTTCTTTTTTGCTTGGCCTACCTTTGCGTTTGCCTTTTGACGGTTCATAAACATTCTCCGAAGTTTGTGGATATATGATTTTCCTCATGTCATCCCAAAATATTTGTTTTTGGAGCTTGTTCATGCCACGATACATCTCTAGTACGGTTCTACCCATGTCGTTATCACCAAACTCCTCTCCGACTTCTTCTCCCTTTGGAGGAGGGATGAAACTTAGATGCTTCCAATATGGATCAATGTCGCTTAAAGGGATTACGCCATGCTCGTAGTTGATTATCATATGGCGACAAGGGAGTCCCATAGACTTCTTCATGTTACATACACACACCTCATCCCTCTTGGTTTCCCACTTATCAATCAACTCGACTTCTATGATCAACAACTTCATACATTGGCGAGATACGTTGTAATGGATTCCCTTGAACAATGGGTGGTTGGCGTATTTTCCGGTCATTTTGAATATACGGCTTTTTTGGAATTTCTCTTTAATTATATCAATGTCGCGCTTGAAGTAATTTTCCATAGCATTCCACACGGTTACGAAATTATCAACACATCCAAAGAGATTCTTCTTCAACCGATGGTGAGCCGACTCTACTAAACTTGTCGCTTGATTTCCCAAGTTTTTATATTGGTTGGTATAGGCATTAACGAACCTCTCTTTGTGTGGTTCCAACCATTGGCGAAGAACATACGATACAACACCGGGAGAATCGGGAGTATCCCAATGGGCGATAAACTCCGCAAGATTTAGATGATACTCTTCCTCGGTAAGAGACCAACACAATGATTCCCACTCACTGTTGAAAGCAACCCATTTAGCGTAATTTAGAGCGTATTGTTTTTCAACTTCCTCTTTTGCATCCGCTCGTTCATGTTCCGGTAGCATCTTAATCTCTTCATATCCTTTTTTCTTGGGTGGACAAATTATTGGCTTGCACCTATTTATCAAATTACACCATATATGGAATGTACAAAGCATATTGTGTGCTAATGGAAACACTACCTCTATTGCATTCATCAATGCGACTTCATTGTCGGTCACTATAACCCCGGGAATATCATCACCTCGGAAGATTGCCTTAACTTGTTGTAGTGCCCAAATGTAACTAGGTTCTTGCTCGTCTCTTAAAAAACAAAACGCCACGGTAAACGGTGACTGCGTCGAAGTACGCCCAACAATATTCAACAATGGCATCTCGTACTTGTTCGTCTTATAAGTACAATCCATTATGAGAACTTCATGAAAGCATTGAGCCAATTGAACACTCGTTGGATGCGCAATGAAGAGTTGTGTTATCTCTCCGTCTAAATCCACATCCTTTTGAACCGCGTAGTCTTTCTCTTTGGCCAAAAAAAACAATTGTTGCATCACTTGTCTATCTCTCCATTCCTTCTTTCTAATTGTCACTATTGCATTATAAATGGTGGACAAAGATGAGTGGTTATCCTTGTTATCCTCCTTTAGTATTTGGAGCATTTTAATCGGTGAAAGATCCATTTTCCTCATTTTAGCTACCTTGTCCATCTCTTCAGGAGTTAGCTTGGCCGCCATGAAATGTCCTTCAAGATGCTCCGGACGAGGGTGGTTATGACAACCTTCCATAACCTTGTAGAGAACCCATCCACCCAATTTTTTGTTGTAATTAAATGCAAGCTTGAATGGGCATTTAATCTTCTTTGAGAAAGTTTTGTTCTTCCTATTTGTCTTTCCTTTATAAACATAACCTTTCCTCTTGTGGCTTTTATCGGGATCACCGCTTCTCTCACAAACCATTTCAAAGCGGGTTTTGGTCTCTCTCCCATTCAATACTAATACGCACATGTCTTTTAGTGCATGTTGTCTAGCCCAACTCTTTGCCTCTAAAGGACTTTTGAATACCAAGTCATTCATGTAGTGATGTGACGTGTCATCGTACAAAATATCAACAGTGGTAGGTTGATTTTCCATTGGTTCTATTGGATCAGATGCAACCTACGAGTAATAGCACAATGTCAATACCAACTAAAAATAAGAAATACTTATATTTTCGGCAATGTAAACATAATATGCGATCCTGCCGAACAAAAGGTTCGGTTATGATAAAAATTTTGCGATCTTGCCGAACTTGTTCTTTGGATATTTCAAAACTATAGTTCGGCAACATAATTAATACAATCGATTAAACTGAACTATAGAGTTCGGTTATCTAATCAATGAAGGTGATTTGCGAGCTTGCCGAACATAAAGTTCGGTAACAAAAGGAATAAACTCGACTGAACCGAACCATTAACTGTATACTCCATAAAATTAGTTCGGCAACGTTTTCTGGAAAAAGATAACTGAACTCTCAAAAACCTCCATTAAAACAGAGTTCGGTTACCTGCATATGCTGAAATGAGTAACCGAACTGCACATACAGGAGAGTTCGGCTACCTTTTTGGCAGAATTGCTAACCGAACTACTATCACCTAGCCGAAATTTCTTCCTGAAATTTTCGATTTGGCCTATTTTTTGCACAATTCAAGCTACATTAACTAAATTTGAGACATACCTGAGTAACCATAACTTCATATTCTGGTTGTGGCTGATAAAATTCATCATTTGGGTCGTTAGCTTGAGTTTGGGGAAAAAAGCATTCATCATCTAAGAAATAACTCATACCCGGATCGTTAGAAGTATTGACAAATAGTTTAGGAGATGAAGGAGGTTCTGATTCTGAGGAGGAGGTATCATCACATGAATCACTCATATCATATTTACTAAACTCAAAATAATTTTTTTTGGGTTCTTCCCTATTTTTCTTCATCTTTTCTTCTTCTTCATCTCATTCTAACAAAACTATCCTATTAATAACTCACTAATCACTAAATAATCACTAATTAATCATTACACTAACACTAACTAATCTAACTAATTTAATTACCAAGGGTAAATTTGGTATTAAAAAAAATATTAGATAAAGGGTGACCCAAAATTACTTCAAATATCCACCCCCAAATTGGAAGAGTAGTCCCCCACTGTTTTGGGTTAGTCCCCAAAACATCGTTCAAGAAAAAGAGCTCTGAAAACGCACCAACTGCCACAATTGGGTCACAACCAGTAATTACACTCAAGGCCCAACTAAGCTGAATACTTTGGAATGCAGGTTCAGACGTTCAGTCCAGCAGCTGTAACCGGGTAACCGCGTGTTACTTTCCCTTTTCAGACTTGTTTCCCGAAATTTGCTTGCTAAAGGGCTATAAATAAATCGATATGGTCTTTCATCTTTGGGTTGTTTTCATCGGTTCAAAAAATTCACTCTCGCATATCATCAGAACTCAACTTCTTGATCTCAATTCTCATTGGAGAAGAACGATGGGAGAAAGGAAAGTAGAGTGTCATTACATAGGAAAGTAGAGTGTCATTACATTCCACCAGATCTTGACCCTGCAAAAATACCAAGACAAGAACGTAAGAAACAACAAGATTGTAGATGGATGCTTCCGATGAGTATTCGCTGCAAAACTTGCGGGAATTACATGGGCAGAGGAACCAAGGTTAATACCCGTAAAGAAATCGTAGATGGCGAGACATTTTTAGGAATTCTAATCCATAGGGTCTATTTCAAGTGCTCTACATGCTCAGCCGAATTCACAATAAAGAGTGATCCGCAAAATTCAGACTATATTGTTGAGTTTGGAGCAACCATAAATTTCGAGCCATGGCGTGTTGAGGATCAAGAGGTGGACACGAGAAAGGATGCAGAAGGGGATCCGTTGAAATCTTTGGAGTATAGAACGAGGGTATCCAAGAGAGAGATGGACATAGACGCAGATATCGGCCATGTGAGGTCTATTAAGGCGAGACATGCTGCGGTGAGTTCAGAAGCAATGCTTGAGGCCGTGCAGCGTAATGCCAAGGAGTAGGAGAAGCAGCTGGAGGCGCACTCGCAAAATCGATTTTTCGTAATAAGGAAATCGTTTTGAGGATCCATGATGAAGAAGATCAGACAGTTCGTACACAGAAAACAAAAATTGTAGATTACAGGGATCCAACAACTGGTTCTGTGACAGCGCGCAGATTCCTGAGGCCTAGTAGTAGAGGAGAGGAACTGAACCTGTCGAAGTTGATAGCTAAATCTTCTTGTGTTAGAGTCTCAGTCATCAAGAAGCCTCTTGTGAAACCTCTTGTTAACCTGTCCCAAAATCATGATCGTAATGTTTTGCTTCATAGACTGCATAAGGTTTGTGAAACCTCTTGTTAACCTGTTTTTACTTTTTCAGATTTTTTTTTGCAATTTAAAACTGTAAGAATGTAACTTTCCCAATTTACTGCTATATGTCATGGCCTTTCAACCTGACAAATATGCAACAACCAGGCTAGTCTTGCAATAGTAAAATCATGCCATCACTAAGATCACTAGATCAGCAATAAACTAATACATCATCTAATAGCATGTCTCAGTTACCAACTGGCACCTTCAGACGGCCAAACCCAAGCATCATAGAATTCCGAGCTCTTCCTAGTACATTATACGAAAAAGGGTTCCAGTTCACATCATTAAAAAGCCCCAGAAAAAATACAACTGAGGCACAAGGGGATACTGGTAAGTTTTCATAGTGGGGCAATTCCAACTTATCCATGTTCAGATTAATGCTTGGAAATTTTACCCAATGAACACATCAATCAAATGGAAATGCAGATATGAAAGAATCATAGAGATGGCAAACTAACATTTTAAAATATAATAACAGACACAACTAAGAATACATGCCGTGGAAATTGCAAAAATAGGATAAAAAGATCTTGCCTTGTCAGCATGATAAAGAAGTACCAGCTCCCGAAGTACCTGAGGATTCTGCAACATCCTCTACTCTCATTGTTGCTACCACTTCAGCTAATTTACCTCGATCTGTTGAGCCATCGATTACTCTATTTAATCTTTTCAACCAAATATCATAATCCACAGGGTAAGGGGTCCCGCAAAGACTGTCGACATAGTCAGCAAATGCTTTTAAGAGGGCGGAAACCTCGCCCAGTTGCTGCTGTATCAACCGTCTTGCCCAACATTTCTCTCTCCACTGCAATGCTGACTCAATAGAATCTTGCTGTTGCATTGACCCCCCACAGATGAAATAAAGAAGGTAAACAAGGCTTTCGGCATCTGAAGCTGGATATAGTTTACCTTGCTGTAGTGCGTGAGTTGAAGAAAATTGTAGGTTCACTGCCGGGCTATCTCTATCTTCGAGAACTGCTCGGCCCCATGAGATAGGAACATACATGAACCTATTTCTTCCTAAATGGGTATCAATAACACGGATTATGTTTTCAGGACAGATATCCCCGTGCTGAATATTAGCCATGGAGGCACTTCTTAAAGCTGATAAACAATCTCTACAGCATCGAAGAGCATCCTCGGTAGAAAATGGACCACTGCGAGAAATTATGGCTGATAGTGGCTCTCCAACTGGGCGTGTAACGAGAATTGGGGTCCCACACCAAGGATGATCACATCGACCACCTGGACTCTGCTTCTTACAAGGACCAGAATGTAAAATTCTACCCGAGGCAACAATTTCAGGCAAATACTTGCTTGGGATTCCTTTCAAAATGTTTAGTACTTTAGTTTGTCTCTGTACTTGATACCATAAACTCATGTCTTCCCAAGATGGCTCAAGCCTAGATGGATGGGAACCAATATATACAGTCAATAACTCGCTCGTGTCCTCTAAAGAAACAGCACTGTATGATAAACAATTTCCTCCTAGAAGTGTATCCTGTATCTGAAATCCTTGCTGCCCTAGTTGATCCTCAAGCACCATCATGTCACCTGGATTAAATTTCAAGTTTGACGATTGTTTTCTGAAAGACGAATCCTCTTCAGGCTCAAGTTCAACAATCTCTTCCTGTCTCTGGCTCTGGCTAGCCTTAAGTAAAGGGAGCAACCCGTTATCATGCTCATTGAAGCGGCACTCTATCCTGCGCTTCTGTAGTCGAAGGCTATGATCCGCAGCTAATGCAGAGATTGATTTTTTTGGTGGTCCTTTCCACTGAGCAATGGAGTAGTATGTTGCTAAAAGCAGTTCCAGAGTTCCCAAGTCTCCCCAGTTTGCATTTCCTAGTTTGTTCCAAATCCGGTCCACGGGAGAAATGCTTATGTCTGCATGGAGTTTGACCCATTCAACAACAGAATGGTATGGGTCGTTTGAATTATATTCAAGTTTGCTTAAATCACCGCCAAATTTGATTACTCCTCCAAATTTTGAATCGAGAACTAAAAGATTGACTGAATCACCACCGGCAGTGTTATATTTACTTAAACTCCTGGCGAGAAGTAGATGGAAACCGTAAAAGAGAGCTTCGGAAAGAGTAGCTGCAGAAAACCCTATCTCGTTTCCCTCTGCAATATCATGTTTAAATAACGCAAATTCCACAACTTCATCCCACCGAACATGTGACTCGCTTCCAGTTTTACAAACCAATGCTGCTCCGGAGAGCTGTCCAAGTCTTCCCCTCATTATTGCCCTCTCCACTGTGTAGAATTTGGAGCCAGGATGTCTGGGACAGGATACAAAAAATGGGACAGGTCCATCTTGTTGCCAAAATGTATGCCAAAGGCCATCTACAGTTGCTCTAAGGAAATCTTCGAGAGCAAGAAACTCATCCTCTTTCAGATCATTACTAGCATATAGGGAATAAGGCATACGAAAAAGCTGCTGGAATAAGACCCCTTCTAGAGCATAATCGAGTTTTCTCACTTCATCAATCAGAAAAGGAGACTTGAAAGGCAGCTTTCTCTCAGCAGAACTTGTACTGGTTTTCTCCAAAATCCAGTCTTCTATACCATGCGAAAATGGCTCAATATCAATAAGTTTCTTTGAGTATTCTTTAAGCCCCTTGAACACTCTTCTTGATGTATGAATGTAGTTGCTGGAAGTTGAAACCCCGGACAATCTATCAGGAGATATACCTACATCAAATAGTGTTCATTAAAGGTAAGAGACCACCATGCTTATTTTCTATGTCTTAAATGAACAAAAATCTAACAAGAGAGTTACACAGATTAAATGCAGATACATAATATAATTTGAAGACAAAATCTGGTTCTAGCACCTTACCAATATTTACCCTAATAAAAACTTGGCGTACACAACTAAAATTGCATCTCTGATGATTAATTTAATATATTGTGAGGGATTATAGGAAGGACAGATAATGCTTCTCGTTCACCTTCCACTCTGACTCGTGTACATAAGGCAACTTATTCAACAAAACAAAGGTAATTAAAAATAATGCGCTTGAGTACTTGAACTTCTTCAAGAAGCCTTCAGTGTGCAAACTTGATATAGAAAGTAGACAGGGCCTGGAGTTATCCAATAGAAAACTGCATCTGAAATCGGTGGAGAAACAACGCCATAGTGGTGCAATCAAAAGCTTATTTGCTAAGAGGGGGCCATCTGCATTTCTAAAATATTAATGATGGTCGTACATAGTTTACAGATATTTTTGCTTTCCCTGACACGTACATACGTTTGACTCATTGTATTTCCCTCTGCCTACAGAGAATTACATTCAACAGTTACAGAATTGTATTCCTTCCCTACTTGGTCTTATCTTCCTTTCTAGCTATTGCTTTCATAGTTGTAACTTTTATCATGATAACAGCTAACTCTCTTTCTCAATTCTACTTGACTTTTTTTCTTTTGGTCACAAATTCTTATTTTCTTTTCTTTATAATATAATGAACCATGAAGAATTTTTTCTAAGGAAAATAAACTACCCATGTCCATGTCCATGTCCATTTCCTGTTTTTTTTTTTTTTTTTTTTAAGGAATTACTGTGGGGTGTGAGACCATTTAAGAGTAAGCGAAGTTGAGAAGCCCAGTTATACAAGAAGTAAGCGAAGCTTTACTAACTTATGCTGATGAATTAAAACCTTAAGAGTAGTTGAATTTAGTTAGAAGTTGAGAAGCCCAGTTATGCACCAATGATCATTTTATATATACTCTAAATTGCTTAGATCCCAATAAAAGCAGTCATCAATTAAACTGGGTATAGAATATGCAAGAGGAAAATATATGTCAAAGTCCAGGTCAAGATAACAAAAAACTCCAAATAATACCATTCCAAAGAGAACACAAAAAATCATATGACTATTATGGTTGAAATACAAACCCGATCTAGACCTCCTAAAGCTGCCATCCAGACTCTGCCCTTCAATTGAGTCCAAATCCCTTTGATGGAAACCTGAAACGCGACTAGTCAGAAATCAGATACACATCATTTAGAGAGTTTAAAGTAATCAAGACTTGATAGCAATACTTTGGGAGTACACACAATTTGCAATAACTAAGGGTGCAAGAATACCTTGACACATAAGTGGACTAATAAAATATCTACGACTCATAACAAATAAAACATAATTGGGAGAAAGCTTGTTCGATGGAGAAAAATTAAAAACACCTAAACAATGTGCATCTTAGAGAAACAAGTATTACTCGCAATTTGCTGAGAGAGTCAAATATTCTATGGTACTTCCCTCAGGCCTCAGCCTCACCTGAAATAAACTATCAGCATCTGAACGAATATAGTAAAAGCATTGAAATTGCCTGCTGCTTGGCAGAAGCTTGAGATCAGAAAAGAGAAAGGCAACATCATGTGACCATCAACCAACGCAGACTTTCCTCTAAAACTACACATCACTTAGGTTTCAGCATCATATATTTCTTTTCTGGATAGGCAAGTTCTGCTGATATTGTTACAATTGGGAGTTGTCAGAAATTTGGGCAAAATTAGCAAGTTCAAGTGGGTCTCTATATATGTTTTTGCTAGTATTTCTAGCATCCAATATCCAGATATTAGATGTGATTCACTAGAACAAATTTATGTCGTTCAAGTTAGAGAACTGTACCAATTTGAGGCTGATGTATCTTACATTCTTCAATTGTTTCTAAGACTGTAATTCCCTTCATGGAAAAGGT
Organism: Papaver atlanticum; assembly: GCA_023531105.1. NCBI lineage: Eukaryota > Viridiplantae > Streptophyta > Magnoliopsida > Ranunculales > Papaveraceae > Papaver > Papaver atlanticum. Next base: position 4,900,575 of record JAJJMB010000948.1, read on the forward strand.
TTAAGATGCTTATGTCACTTGCAGAATTAGCATTTCCTTCTAGCGAGCTTTACACCCATGAAACTAACAGACCCTTTTCATTTTCGTTTTAAATTATTTATACGATCTTGGCTTCATGCTGGTCTGAATACTGATTTTACTACCTTTCTGGCACTAATAAGTTTTTGTATTTCCCTGTTGTTGTTTTTAATTGAGCAAGATGCCTGATTCCCAAAAATATAAAGAAACAGCCATGGCACAAGTCTAGCAATAAAAGAATGAAAAGACCAGTACCAATGATACTTGCTGCTACTATCTATGAGAAAAAAAAAAGGACTACAGAAGATGATTTAACTTGAAGCTGATACGATGCTAGACTTCATCCACAACACTTTTAAGTTTTCTTACTCATTCAACTCTGACTAATTCTTCAGCTTGGAAGAGGAAATGATTTTCCTGACTCAGTTATGAGCATTAGTAAGCCTCGTAAAATTGATCCTAACCTGCAGGATAATATTATTTCCACTTCGAAACTAATACTTAGTCTGAAACTAAAACTAGAGAAGATGTCATAAATTTAACATGGAAACCAAACTAGATATAACTGGCTTAACCAGTCGCAGAAGGCTGGGAAGGTATTTCTGGTAAAAACAAAGTCTAAATGTACCAAAAGAACATACATCGAAATAAAGAAATCAGCAGTCAGGGTATAGTCACAAACGAATGACATCCAGGTTGACAACTAATAGATTATCAAGGGAAACAGAAGTTCATGTAACAATACCCGCAAGTTCCACAAGAAAAAAACAATGAACTAACCAGGGAATTCGAAATTTTATGACTTCTGATGTGATGTTACAAAGAAGGGCAAGGGTCTTTGCTGTCAACTAACAATGAGCAGTGCCTACAAACAGGATTCATTCTATGTTCTCAACTGGACATTCTAGGATCAAGAGAAAGCGGATACGGTGGCATTCATAAATTAGGTTGAGTATAAAAAGTATCTATTGCAACAATATAGAAGCTCCGAAGAGGGTTAAACTTGTAGCAGGGAAATGGAGGTTACTCTGCAATACATTTGAAGTGTTTGAACCTAACTCGAACAGTCATTCAAATTGATGGAGTACGAACTGAAATGCTTCGAATACACTGTGTTCATTTTGTATCAGATTGGGTCATGTGGCATTAGTCTACACTGTAGAGTATAAAAGACTTATTTAATATGAGGATATATTGTTGGCGAAAAGCATATACAGAATGTAGGAAGTTGGGAATGGCACATGAAAATTTAATTCCAGAAATCAGCTCAAGTAAGTTGCCATCAATGGCGTACATCAATTACAATAAATGGGTTAGCTGGTTAGCTTTTATGGTCCTAATGTTAGTACTTAACTCAAAACTTCTTCAGGCAGAAAGACACAGACAGAGAAAGCTCCCACATTTATTATTAAATTTCAGTAGAAATCAAGAATGTTTTGCATCAATTCTATAAAATTACATCAAATAAATTCACAAATTCAAAGATCTAGAGCTACTCTACTTAACCATGAACCTTTCAATTATGTTCCTTTCTTAATAATTTTCTGCCTTTTAGCTAAAACCCACATCAAAACTAAACCAACATTCATAAAATTTCTGAAGATAAACAAAAAGAAAAAGGAGTTCAGAACTTACCCATTTCCATAGTGAAGAAGAAGACCCAAAAATATTCTCTCAAAATATCACCCAACTGAAGAGATCTTCTTCTTCTCAAACTTTACAAACCCAAGTAACATTGTTAGCTTATCATCATCATAGTAAGAACATTTTGATTGAGTAGAGAAAAGAAGAAGAAGAAGAAGAAATTATTAGAAATGAGAAAAATGCTTCGCTGGTTTTTGTGGTTCTTTTTCTTATGCATTTCTTTCTTTCAAAACCCTTATTTTTAGTGAAAATGAAATAAATAAAAAAAAGAATTTGATTTCTGAAATTTTAAGTGTAAGAGCTTTACAAGATAAAGTTTTTTTGTTGACAGCAATTTTGTCGGACCCATTTTACCCCCTAAAAAAATACATAGAATATTATTCTCTCTGTCTACAGTCATTCCACCATTGTTTCTTTCTTCTTCGCTCTGTAGAAAATTCCTAAAAAGAATAGTGTGTGTACAGAATACAACGTAGTAAAAGACAACAATGTATTGCTTTTAAATACTCAAAGACAACTATAAAGTAGTTTACTATGATGTTGTTTTTTCATTTTTAACCGAACGAATGATGAGTCAGTCTAGGAGTGTTATTTTGTTTTTGCAACCTCGTGATGAGTCTTGTTGTTGCGAGTTTCCAAGTTATAATTTCAAAGCCTTAGGGAGTCCCTATTCTGTCAAAGTTTAGTTTTTGAGAGGCCGCTAAGCCATTGCCGCAGCCAAGTAACTGCCGCTGACAGCTATATCCCCAGTTTTTTTTTATATATATTAATAATCCAATTTACTCACTCAGTTAATTCGTTTACACAAATCAGTCATTACATATCTTTGTCTTTTTCTAAAATGAAGTTTTGAATTCAGAAGCAACTCCTAGTACGCCTTCGGTTTCGGAATGTAAAATCCGCCAACTAGTTCGTGAATGTAAAAGGCTTATTGGATGGAGGATTAACGACTATGTCGATCGATCATTATGGTTTCAGCTTGGGACCTGGGTTGCATGGATGCTGCATTTTTTGAGCAGTGTCTATGTCCGATGCGCGTCAGATGCAGGACGCGCGTGAGATGCTGACACGACGCGTGTCCGACGCACCCACGTGCACGTCCCACACGCATCGGGTTTGACGCGTTTTTTTTTCTCAATTTTCGTTTAAACTTCTTCCTTTATTTTAAATATATTAACTAAATGAAGAAAGACAAACATTTAGATTAATCATTAAACCGATTCATCCGATAAAGAATACGGAATAACAAGCTTAAGGAAATGTAATTGAAACATTAATTAATTACATTATAGATCCATACACATTGATCTTTCGTCAGTAAACAATGATCACCAACATTTATTCTACATACATCAAGATACAAATGTAAAGTCTTGGAACAAATTTTTGTCTGCTATTACAACATAGGTAACAGAGGAGAAACGTTAAAGAATACGGAAATGAAGAAATAACTAGGTAGATGTCGATTTAGTGTTAGTAGAAGATGAAGCAAAACTATTCGACGGTGAAGGAAAGTGAAGAAGAGGAGGCGAGAATAAGAAGACATAGAGAAAAAAATGGTATAGTTAGGTCATTATTTGGGTTTTGCATTTGGAAATGACATTATGTAACTACCCTTGGTTGGGCACGTGTTGTTCTAAGAATGCATTTTGATTGTGTCATATGTTTAATAGTGATTGCTTGCTTGACCTTCAGCGTGTGTAAACAAACGATCTCTTCTTTTCTTTTGAAATTTATACACAAAAACAACATAATATAGCATCATTTTCTAATTTTCAGGATCGAAACACTTGATTTTGTTGTATAAATACATGATTGTATATATAAATAATATATAAATAAACTATGTGTATACGTGTCTGCGTCCTAGTTTTTTGGGAATTTTGTCGTGTCCGTGTCTGTGCAACCTAGGTTTCAGCTGTTTTGGTCTCTAGAGCAACACTGACTTTGGTATCAGTGTCAATAATGGTTTCTAAAGCAATATCGGTCGTGGTCTCAGTATCAACAACGGTCTTAGGAACAACATCCTTAGGGCCAACTACATCAACTTTCCATCCTCTACAGCCTCAATTTGGAAACGAGCTCAATGGGTCAGACTACTTCATGCACAAAAGTTTCATTTCAAGACGTGTAAACGTGAAAGCATATTAATATAAACTCATCTCAAAGTTCCCACCACAAACTGGCACAAGTCAAAGTCTCCAACAAGATGTTTTCACAACCTCTGCAAATGGGATGCGACATACTCAGGGATGTTGGTTCTGAAAAACGTACCAATGGGTGAGGAATGGGACAATGCTTCCTTGACGAAAGATGTTCTTCTATGTCTCTGATACAACATACCAAGAGGGCGCTTCAATCGGACATACGAGATGAGAGATGTGTCTCATATACTCAAGTCTACGGAATCTGAAAAGTTTGTACGGGATTACAAATTGAGAATGTGCACACGTCATTGGCTAACCTTGACAACTCCAAATTGAGTGGTTATTTTCGCATACGATAGCCTAATCTCTTAGCTTCAAAAGTTGGGGTCATACATCGAACTCCAACATTGTATGAAGTTTCTACAGCTTCCAGAGAGGACAATGGGCAGACAGAAATTTCTAGACGGAATTCATAGCATTCACGATAAACGTCCACATAGGTATTTCCACCAACTCCTTTAGCCTCGATATCTCTATATTTATAGAAATATGAAATAGTAAAGAGAAAGAACGAAGAGAGGAGCCCCCCAATGCTGGGACTCAGACCATGATAATGCACGTCCCTCCATGACGGCTCCAGAAGTTTCGAAGATGACAATTCACGAATATGAGACTTGTGCACCTATCATAAATCAGTGTATATGTGAACTAACAACATCAAGGCCCTTCATAAAGCATTCGAGAAAAAAAGCAAATGGTCTAAAAACCTATAAAAAAAACGTTTTACAACAATCTCGTCTGACGCAATTTTACACTGTCCTGCACAAAATGACGATATGGGAGCAACTGGTGAAGAATCTAGGGATGAGTCATATGACATTCTCTTCGTATGGATGTCCTATACATCATATCCAAAATTCACAACAATTGGATGAACGAGCTAAGAAATGTGACAACTGAAAAGTTTCTGAAAAAAACTTCCTGAAAGTTTATTGTTTCATCAATTTCGACCAACGAACGGGCTCAAAACTAAAAAAAGTTTCACTTTTACAGGTTGGAAATTTCATGGGCATCAAAAAGGAGTGGTAGATCATAAAAAACGGACATCATATGAAGATTCTACATCATATTTAACGAAGGCATAACTTCTGAGTTTTTCTGATATCGAAATTCCCCATTTGCCCATGTGTATCTTCATCCATTCAACCATCAAGCGGCGATTTCATGTACCTACCAATAAGGATCTCCTCTTTCGAGCAGTAGGCTCAAGAGTGCTAGACAAACAAAAATTGGTCCTTCCACTATCCAAATCAGCGGTGCTTCGTCAATTCATGCTCTCCAGACGACACTCTATCATATTGCCAAGATCATCATTCAAATCATTGCTCATACGTGACATCATTGGAGAAAGTCGAGGATTCTGATAACAACTCTAACGACGAAGTTCAAATACTTATTTCTTTTATTAATAGTAAAATCACCATCCAGTGCTTACTGCGAAACATGACTGTCCCTCACTAAGCAGGAGACTTAATGTTGATGGTGAATCTTTGACGAAGGCTAAATTTGTAAAATCATAATTTTGTATATTTCTGACCTAGCTTCAGATGAATATATGAAATTCTTATTTTATGATTTAGACATGAGAGTTCATGTCACGATGATCTTTGACTGAGTGTGTAGCCTCTTCAGAGCACGCATGAATATGTAATTATTGAAGTCTCTCAGCTGATCTTTCAATATTATGCATATTTTATCATTTACACTGAGCAATTCCAGTATACACTTTTGTATATAATCGAGAATGATTGGACGGTTCCTAGATGGATAAGCCACTAGTATAGAGCAACAACGTCGTCAGCATTTCGTAAATGTTCCCTGATTATGCAGAATAAACGTTCAGAACGAGTATGATGCCTCTACCATCTCATACCTCGGTTCTCGAATAAATGTAATGATCCTAGACGGGTCGCTTGCTAGTATAGAGCCATCAATTAATTAATTATACTACAATATTCATCAATTGGATTCCTTGGAAAATATTCTATTTTCATAACAATATTTTATTACTTCAAATCACGGGTTTTCTCAGCTGAATTCCATGGATTAGTATTAAATATTTACCTTTAGGGCATATGGGCACCACCGAGTAAGCCCTAAAAAAATGGTGCGGATGTACTTAGTAAGAATGCACGAACGAGCACCCAAAATTATGGACGAATGGGGATATGGAGAACTATCCAATATAGGAAAAAGAAAAGGAAAAAAAAGGTGTGAGACCAGGCCCACCGGCCGTTCGGCGATGCCGTAGACGGTCTCACACCACTCCACTTATTTTATTTTATTATTATGTTCCATAACCCTTGACTCCCTCATTCGAGCAAACCCTCGGTTTTCCATATTTTTTCAAATATTGCTCAATTCTCCAAAAATCCTACAAATTAAATGGTCCCACGACCATTAGGTCTTTTTCACCAATAAATATTAAAATATCATTATCTTAATATTCTCAAATATTGGACGTTTGAGCAAAACCCTACTTGCTCATTCAAGCAAAATTGAGAGTTTCGGTCAAGATCAAACTCTTTTGAAAATATTAAATATTACACAAACATACGACGGAAAATACCGAAATTCTTATAAATGGACAGTCGTCGACATGATGGCCCATGCACCACCATGGACGGACTTGGCCGGTCCACTTGTCCACCATGGTCGGCCGGTCCCACATTCCTTAATCCATATTTTGCATAATCCTCCATATTTTGGATAGTCCTCCAATCCTCTTTCCACCAGTTGGACAATCCTCCATACGTCGCCTAGCCGGTCTCTCCACCAACAATGTCTGGTCCTCAAACCCATTGGTTGGTCGGTCTCCCGACCCTGGATAGTCCTTAATTTCCTAGATCCAGGGTTTCCTGAAATTAGGTTTTCAGATTCGATAAGAATTCTAATCGAGTCTGAGTAACAATAATTTTCATATTGATCCAGCTATCAATATTTTAATTAATAATTAATGTTTGATCCTGCTACCAACATTTTTGTTGCTCGACTGTCCAAGAAGCAACATGATATTGGACGACCATCCACTTGGCCGACCATCCAATATTCACTGGACGACCATCGAGTCCAATATATACCAATACTCTAATTCCTACTTTGTCATTCAACAACTCATGAAATGGTGGATCAAGAATGGGTATTCTGTAGTAAATCAGCAATATCTGATTTCCTGTTGAATACTTGACATATCAGAGTAGGCAATGATCCAGCAATCTCATCAGACCGACGTTAATCAATTGAAAATATTTGAGTATCATTGATGTTTCGGCTGGCACAATGATATGTCACAATTCATCAGACTCAACATCTATGAATTATTGTTCTCCCAGCATACACCTTATGCTCAATTCATCATAGCATATCACATTCGACAATCATGCTCGACTCGTTAAGGCTAAGACTCACGGTCTAGCCAAGTCAACAATTGACCAACTAAAGGCCGACGTGCACATGTATGAAACATCAATCATGTTACATAGGGGGATATTCACTATGATTTTGGTCTGGCGGCCTACAACATGTGCGATGTAAGAGTATACCCACAATGAGAAATGTGAGTAAGCCGTGCTGGCAGTTGAAGGAGTAAGAAAAGTAGTGGATAGACAATCAACCAAGTCTCTCGCTCAATGTGAAGCTGGTTCAACCACGATTTCCCACATCCTTATATTCTTCCACTCCTATGCAACCATCACACTTACTGGAGATCAATGTGTTGACAATTTTCGGAATATAAATAGGTTTATCAACCTATGATTGGATAACTTAAGAGACAACTTAACTTACCTCAACTGAACTGAACAGAACTCAACAAATCTGATCAGAACTCATCTAATCCAATTACGATAAATTATCATTATCAAACTTGCAGAACTCTCCAACACGGAGAACTCAACACATCCACAATCCATCAATCACCATTGATCTCACACAATTCTCAGCTTCCCTCCTACAGATAGAACCCCATCCCTCTTTGTGACCGAATTGACTCTGGAATGACCATTTTCTTGGTTTAGGAAGGAGTCATACAAATTGATATCTCGAACTCAAAGCACTTTTGTGCAGTGCATCTGTCAAAGATTTAAGCAATTTGCTTAATTAAGGATTCACCTGTTGCACAACTCTTCACTTTTCCTTAAAAACCAGCAAAAAAATTTTTTTCCCATCAACAGACATATGATATTCATTCGAGATTTACAAGTGTATTCCATCCAACAAAACTTACAAACTCGACTAAAGGGTTATTTGCAAGGAATTAAGATTTCTTCACTCTTCAAAGACATGTATTAGGCTTAACCTCCTCTAATGGATAAATCCTTGCCTCCCCTCTTTGCTCGATGATGGCCATGCTAGGCTAGAACCTACCCTCGGTATTTTCATTAATCCTATGAATGAATACGAGCTCACCTTGATCATATGGTTATACAACAAGTCACATCTTGCTTCTCTAACTTGAAAAGCAATGTCAGGCTGTAGCCTCTTCTCAAGGCCAACCCCATATTCTTTTTCCATGAGTAAAAATGTCTGCAATAATAAGTCATTCTTGACCTCAGTCAAGCTTGTGCTCTCCACAAAACACATACTGTTAGAGCATAGATCGGTTGAACCCACCAAGTGTTGGTATGTCAAGTTTGGTTGTCATATTTTAGTGAATTAAAACTCATCTAAGAGTCGCTTGATTATGTACTAGAGACAACTTCGTATAGGTTAGACTAGAAAGTCTAGGAATATGAGACATACCAGTATTACTCGAAGACCTGAAGAACGTGAAGAAGTAGCGAGCTACATGATCGATGCCTAATATTGCATATTTCTTGATCATTTTGTTGTCTTTTGTCACATCTCAAGTGCTTTAATATCTTATTTTATGCCAAATTATGCATTTAGCGTCTCGAGGCATCAATAATCATTTTTTTATAAATATTGATATTTTGTGTGTGTTTTGTATTTGTAGGATTAATAAATATGGGGAAGTCTATAGAGGGAGCAGGTGACTGAACTCTGAAGACTAGAGCGGCTCGTGGAAAGTGGAAACGTTTGTACCAAATGGTGGCCAAGAAGTGGATGGCTAAGAAGAAGTGGAAGGAAAATTAATGGGCCAAAGTGAAAGTCCAAGTGTTGTTCACGACTGAAGAAAAGAAACCAAACAATTTACCTTCAAATACCTAAACTAGGTATTACTGCTCAACAAACAAACAAACCCTTTATCACTTTTCCCATTTCATTTCTAATATCACAAGCTCTCCCCATTTCCTTCCTTCTCTCACCGACCATGACGTTCCCCACTTATCTCTGACTATCAACCCTATTTCCATTTACAAAATCAAAGCAAACCCTACCCATATCATTGTCAGACTACCCTATTCTCACTACTGTCCTATCATTTCATTCAGTATTTCCATTTTTCTTCACAGTAACTGATAGACGCATTTATGTGTCTATTTTCATCTCTATTGTATATATTGTTAGTACCCATTTTTGTACTAATTTTGGTATTTTATCTCTTTGTAGGTGTTTTTGGAGAAATAGGCTTTGGCGGCAAAATTGGCTCGAAAAGTTGTTAAAGGCTCCTGGGAGGACACTTGCTATTCGGACTCTCATTTTGGATAAGGGGTAACCCATTTCCAATCAGCTGCTAAGCACAGACCGGCACTGGATAGGGGGAGGTTACTTTTCTTATCAAATTTTCAAAACAAAAAAATGGCGGGAAAAACTTTTACAGAAAACAGAATTTTCTGTTTGGATTTTGGATGATTTTTAAGAAGATTCAAGGGCTGATTTTCGTTGGATTAACCCTGTTAAGGATAAACAAGTATGGTATGAGCTGTAGAATCGATTAAACAGGGATAGAAATCCGTGTTGGAGCAAAACAGGGAGAATTCACGATTTGAGTTGTTTTCGGTTTACAAAAGAATTTGTGAAGAGTTTACGGCAAGATTGGAGTGTATGGAGTCCTTATTCAGTCCTGAGAGAGTTTGAGAGAGTTTGGAAACCAAGTTAACGCGTAAAAAGAAGATTAAAATCCCGTAACGTGCGGTGAAGAAAAAACGAAAAGATTTGGATTAACTCGAGTAATTTTGGGGTTTGGTGGATATATATATGTTGATTCGAGTCATATTTAGGGGTACGAACAATTTGGGGGAGTTTGGAGAAGTTTAGAGCTATAGAGAAGCGAGAGAAAAATCAATAGAGTCGAGTTCAGAAACTTTCCTGCTGCTGCTGCGAAGAAGAAGACGAAGAACATTAGACCCTCAGAGACAGTTGCAGAAGCAGACTTATTTTCAGTGACAACGAGGTACGGTCGCATCTTCCTGCAGTCACCGAAGCCTTTCAGCAACAATTCCGACTCCTGATTTAGACCTTCAGCAACTGCAGAATCCGCTGTTTTAACACTTTTCTCCCTTTTAATCAACTTTTGAGCCATAAACATGTATTTTGAGATTATGATTAATATGAGGAGCTAAACCCCTTAGCCGAGGTGACGGAGGAAGCCATTGTTCCATGAAAAGTGGTATAGTTTTATTTTAATTATTTATTGCAATTATTTTACATGATTATTTGCATAGAACTTAAAAGAAAAATTGGTTTTTATTGAGTAGTTGTGAAGTGTTTTGATGGGACATGCTTGGTTTTAATACTTTTGATGTTTCATGCTTCGTGCTTACAATTATTACTTCAAAAATCTATTAGAGGCAAATATTAAAATCACTTTAAAGAAGAATATTGCATGAATATTGATTAGAGTTTATCAATTAATTGGTCAATGGTGGAATCCAGAGTCTCGGTATTTTCTCATTATTATTGAAGCAATTTTAATTAATTTTTATAAATCCTTCACAAGTTCGAGCAACGAACCTTTTTACCACTACAACTATAAAACGACATCAGTAACCTAGCAAAGGTAGGGCGGCTTAGTTTGAGTACAAGAGAAGAGAAAAGATGTCCACTGATTTTCTCTACAAGCACCTTGATTGACAGCAGCAACATAATACGATTGGAGGCATGGTTCTCTGAATTAGTCATGGTGAGTTGTATCTAGTGGTCTAGTACCACTTTGTATTTTATTGTTTGATGGGATTGATTGAAATTGGGAGAAATTTTGTATAAATAGGGAAGGGGTTGTAGATGAAAACTTAAGCCCGGGGTAGCCAGTGCAAGCTCTAGTAGTAGTTTAGGTTTTAATTTTCCTTTTGCTATGTTCTAAAAAACCCTGCTAGGGTTGAGATGAAACCCCTAATTAATTAGAATCCTTTGGTTTGATTTACTTTTTCTCCATGAATATATATTGAGAAGCCTGATTTAATCTATAAATTCATAGAAAATTACTTTCACCTTGTATGTCATGCATCCATGGTAGTTTGAGCAATCCTTTGCTATGTATTCAAGCTTTATGTAAACTGATTAGTTCAATTTGTGATTATCTATGCCTTAAACAGATAGATAATGCTAGGGATTGACATATTGAAAACATAACTGCAAAGCTGTGAATGAATATTTTACTCTAGTAGTGGGACATGATCATATGATCGTAATATTAAGGAATTAGACTACGAAGTATAATACTTATCTTTTGAATTTCGTAGATATGACATCGACATAATCTTATGAATGTTATTATGATTATGTGTATGGGTAAAGGTGAAGATTTCATCCTAGGTAACAATTTTTTACATTTGTTTAAAAGAAGTACATTCATGAACTTGTTTATGAATCGAAAGGGAAATCGCTAGGATTATTGGTATTGTTATTCATTGCATATCTTTGAATTACCATTATGTGTGAGATAGTAGAACCAATCATAACTTGTTATGTATCTTGGTATAACTAATCACAATGCCTGACTTATGATTTTGTATGACTAGTTTTGATTAATTAGTGTAACCGTTCCCAAGTAATCACCTGAGATGGTATGATCGATATTTGTAAATTGTGTGACCGATCCTAGTAATTGGTGTGACCGATCACAAAAGAGTTGTGTAATCGATCCTTGTAATTGGTGTAACTGGTCCTAGTAATTGGTGTAACCGATCCTGGTAATTGGTGTGACCGATCACAAGCAATACCATGAGTATATGGTAACCGGTCCTGGTAATTGATGTAACCGATCCTGGTAACTGATGTAACCGGTCCTGGTAACTTGTGTGACCGATCACAAGTGTTTCATATTTAGGTATAACCGATCCTAGTGTTTGGCAGAACCGATCGAACCCATAAATGTGATTTGATATTTGATCAATCACATAGTTGTCTTGGAATACAGATGAACCAATTCTAAACTTGTTTGGAAGTGTGGTATAATCGGTTCCAAGATTGTAAATATGAAAGAGGATTTACAAAGAAAAGATGTCAACATACTTTGAACATGAATAGTAACTCTTATCTTTTATTGTTCAAAGATATTCCTTAATTACTCAAGGAGATCCCGGTCCGAAATAAAATAAGAATCTTTTAATTAAGGTTGTTAGTTTTATATGCTTTAATTTCCAGCAATTAAATGCATATCTCTAGAGAATAAAAATTAGTAATGTGCATTTACTAATTGGAGATTTTCTATTGAGAGATTTCGGAAAATATTGGACAAAGCATTTCCTGGAATTATGAAAACCGAATGGACATTTATTGTATATCTTGAGAATACTTTCAGTTTTGGAAATTCCTTGGTGTCCAAACATCCTTGGTCTATAAATACCTAAGTTCGCATTTCTAGCAAACTATCCTAAGAGCCAGGCAAACTTCATCTTTTTGTTGTTTCTGGTGGAGCCGCCTATTCGGAAAGGAAAGTACCATAATTAGGCGAAATCTCTTACGACCGCTCGTTTAAAGATTTCTGTGGGATCAAGAAGCTCTACGAGTACCGTCGGTGGAACACTAGATAATTGCAGTTTATTAGTTTTCGATTGATTTGATTGACCAACGGTTGTTGAACTTTGATTGCACCTAGTTTGTTTATTCTTGAGAATCTTCTCTTCTGATATAAGATTCACTCAAACTAGATCGAAGTGTCGACGGGATCTTTAGAACTGTTTGTAGATCTAAATACATCTTGTGATAATCCATTGTTAAATGACTCCGTTCTGTGCGTGATTGATTACAAGAGATTCAAGTGGTGTTATGCAGGTTTAATTGAAGATTAAAGAAGATTTGAATACGAAGAAGATTTCTTATTGGTTTCTCATATCTTTGTGTAACACAAACCTTGATCGACTGGGATCCAACTAGAATCGGATTTATTCGATTGATTAGTTGCATGAGATCAGTAACACCTAATAGTTCTCTTGAGATCTATTTTAATTGTTACAAATTTGAACTTTATTGCTTCGGTAATAGAGATTGGATTGATCTAACCAGGCAAAGGAGTTTATTATTTTAAACGGAAGAGCCTTTGCATATGACTTGAGATATCTTTATCTGGAAAGAATCAATAGAGTTGTTACCAAACAGATTTGTTGTTCCTTTACTGTTTGGAATACGATCCAAAGGAATTGTTCCAGTGCGTGCACTCATTGAATGTCGGAAGCGCAGGGATACTGAAGAAACTAAGTGAACTAGGGTTAGTTGCTTGGTCTCAACTATACGAAGGTTGTTTAGATTTTGTATAACGGATTAATTCTTAGAGTATTCAGTTCTGGACTAGGTCCTGGAGTTTTTTTGCATTTTCCGTTTCCTCGTTAACAAAATCTTGTTGTATCTTTTACTTTTCTATTTCTGCGATTATAATTGTTTATTATAATTAGAAGTAAAATACGTTAACTCCGTTTTACTTGATAGTGATCCTATAGAGTTTGGTTAAGTCTGAACCTATTATCAAGTATCACACTTTGATTGTTGTATTGTCTCGATCTTGTATCCATAGACGATCACACAAAGTGTGAATACCGATTTGTCGTATTGTCTCGACTTTGTCCATAGACAATCACTTTCGGTAAGAGGACTTATAGGTGGATAAATTAAAGATTGTGGTGTATTTGGGTACCCTCGTCTTTTCAATTGGTATCAGAGCAGGCAAACACGAAAATATCTAACAATCTGTGTTTGGTGCGATCCAACCTATTAGAATTGAATCTAATGGGAGATTCAGTTAACGTAGTTGTAGGATTTTACTACTTCAAAGACTCGTGGTGGAAGACAAGAATGAAGTATATGATACTATTGTTCCTAAATTTGTTAGGAATTGAGATTATACCTATGTATGTCTTGGTTGACCTACATAATTCCTCAGATATCATAGAATTGAATCTCATGGTATTGTTTACTAACAAGTTTAGTAACAATGATACAATACTCTATGTGACATGTTGTATCTTGAAATGCATAAGATCCCACATAAGATTTTTCATTATATGAACCATGACTATTTTGTTCTTGAAAAATCTGGGATCTTAAATATATTTTGGATTTGCTACCGAAATATATATATGTACATTTTCAGATCGAAGACTGTCAATGTATCGCTGATTAGGATGCGATTTTGGAACCTTTGTAAATTTACAAAGAATGATTTTTCAGTTAATAATTCTATTAATAGTGGATTGCTTCATACACCCCACAACTGTTTTAATGAAGCAAGTGATCTTTTGAAATATTAAAGGAATTATGATTCTAAAGATATTTTTAACAAATATCTTGTCATGTTCAAAATTTTTTATGTATACTCTATTGGAAAATTGTTGAGTGAATTTCATAAAATATCATCAAGTTTTGGTAATTATAGAGTAAACAAACCCTTGGACATGAATATATGATTAATACGTAATATAGATCTAGAAATCGGTTTTCCTAAAGAAAGACCTAGTTGCAAAATCGGATGTGTTTCCCAACAAATCAAATTTTCCGATTTTGGAAGGATTTCCTAAAACTAGTTATTTCCGGAATTTGATATCTTCACTCCCTATAAAAGAAAATTATTTTGTATTGCTCTTACAAACATCTTGGGAGAAATTGTCCGGAACCGAAACTAGGGTTTTTCATATTCCACTGATTTTAGGAAGTATATGAGAAAAAAGAAATAAAGAAATAAAGAATCTTCTGATGATTGTGTCAGATATGATGAGATTGAAAGGATCAGATTTCCCTACAAAATAGAAGATGAACATGATCATCTCTTTTGTTGATAAATCTTGTTTTGAGAAATACAAAATTCTCAAGAGGATAGAGTTTACTGCTGAAAAAAGATTTAATCCAGAAGTCCAAGATAAAGGATTATGTGAAGTTTGTTCAAGATCGAAACTGGGGAAAGATTTTTGATTTTGAAAATATTCACCTGATTTGGTAAGAATTTTCTATGCTAATATTCACAATATTGATCATAAAAAACTTACCTTTGTTACTCTTGTTGGTTGTGGACTTTACTATGTTGATCGTAAGACTATTGCAAATATCATCTAGTACAATATGCAATGAAATCACCTGATTTCCAAAGTTGAAATTGATCATGATACCATTTGAACACGTCTCATTGGAAAAACGATTAACTGGGAAAATGGTAGGTTACCAACCAAAGATATACCTTTTCATTTAAGGATTTTTAGAAAACTTGCTATAGCAACTCTATTTGCAAGTACAAGAGATAAGTCGGTTTGGGATAAGGATTTTGTAGAATTTGTCTGCCTTCTGTTGAAAAAAGATTCTTAAATCGATCTATGTGGAATCATTGTCACCCAAATGATTAAGATATCAGATTCTATTTTATCTCTAGGAATCAAGTGGCATCTCGGTTTTCCATGTATAATTACCACAATCTGTGAAGGTATCATGGGAAATGACCTTGATGACATGAAAAACACTAATGATGTCTCTAAAAAGAATATAAATCAAATGATTGGAGGAAAAGGCATAAATCAAATCACTAAAAGAACTTCACAGATTTCTAACAACAAGCCTCTTTTGGGTCATCTGAAAACTCTTAGTAGACACATTAACTGTTTTCAGAAACAGTTAGCCTTTGCCGCTCGAAAAGATCCACAAACTCTTAAAGGTATTTTAAATATTGAGTCATAGTTTTGGAAAGGGGGAGGTAACCAGGAATCTGAAATAGAAAAAGGTGTCAAAAAGAACTCGAAGACAAGGAGTACCCTACTTCTTAAAGATCTTCTAAGAAAATAGGCATCAGTTTTTGATTTATTTCGATCATTGTATAAGTTCTATATTTGAATAAAACTATCAATTATTTATGAATAAAATTATTATTTTATAATTTTTTTGGTGATAGTTTCCAATTACATAGCCTGTGCTTGAATGTCTATATTTTGCTATGTGTTTATGGTTTATGGGATGTCTGATTTCGGTTTTCGTAACCTTAATATTCGATCTCATATGATGTGAACCCTTATGGTTTGTGTGACTTTTTGATTTAGGGGGATTACCTTCTAGCCCATATTGGTAGGCTTTATCAAAGGATCATAAGGTGTTCAGATTGAAACTCATATATCAAAAGTCACAATGTGTTGAATCAATTTGTGTTTACATGAGTTGTGTTTAGCATAACATATGTGTTTCGGGTTTTCAACTTTTGCTATTGGCACGCATTAGTTAAAACCAATTCAACCTTTTTCTGGTAAAGGTTGCCTTTGTTGTTGTTCTTTTGTTCTTGCGAGAGGATGACAACATACTGTGGGAGAGTTCTAACTTGAACTTGCGCTTAATGATATATCTTTTTGGGGAGAAGAGGATGCGGAATCTGAGGTAACGAATTTGTTAGTTAATCGTTTTCCTGTTTAAAAAAAGCCTGCTTATATTGCATATATTTTGCTTTTGCTTAACAAAATTTTGGTACAATTGATATATTCCATTATGATGTGTATGGATGTGTGTATGTGATTTAATTGTTTCTGGTTAAGAAAAATTGTGTCAATTTATTTGGCTTATTGTTTGGTGTCTTCTTTATTGTTTGGTATCAAGTATTTTTGCTTAACGAAATTTCGGTGCAATTGCAGTGCTATAATGTCTACGTTTGTTTCAATTGCTTCCAGTTAAGAAAATAATTGTGCAAGTCAATTTATTTTGGTTTGTATGTATTGTTTATGGCTTAACAAAATACGGGATCATTTGTTTAGTCCAATTCGATTCCTGATAAGAGAAACTAAGTTAATTCTGATATTAGTTAGACTTATCAAATTAAAGGATTCGGTTATTCAAGTCTAATTGGATGCCTTGACAAGAAATGCTAGTTAACTAACTGTTTTGGGGTAAAAACTGATTATGCTGTTTTGGTAAATTTGGGTGTGTTGATGAGAAACGAATTCAAACCCTACATAAATGCACTGCACGGGAGTAATTTTAGATTCGAGAGATCAATCTATAAGACTCTAGCCTAAACCAAGAAATGGTCGTTCTAGATTCAATTCAGTCACGAAGTGAAGGAGAAGGGTTGATCTTAGGGAAGGAAGCGAAGAAGGTGTTTGAGATCAGAATGCTGAATTATGAAGGTGTGGCTGTTTTATGACTTGTATCAGAATATGGTTTCTGGCTACTTGTGTTGATAACACTTGTCTCTTGTTGAAATAGGTTGAAAACCTATTTATACAAGTCATGTTCGAGCGCACCTTGATCTCGTAGGAAGTGGAGGCAGTTAAGTAGTGGAGAAGTGGGGTTGTGCAAAAGGTGGTGATCATCACGTTTCCATTATGAGGGAAGACTGGTCACCCTTTTCACCCACTACTCTCTCATTATTGTTAACCGTCCATCCTTTTTTGACACTTTCTCGTAATGGGCGCGTTGCACGACGCACGCCGTAAACCACCAGACCAATACCCAGTGAACATCCCCCAGTTTGTGACATGTTTGATTCTCGAGTATTTTGTAGGAAAAATATATACAACAGGATGCTAAATGCGTCAAGTCATGAGACTCGTTGCTTAAAGTAGCATATAGTGCTTTTAGGTCAAATAATAAAATTATTTGTGGAATCAATATTTCTAAAGCATCGTTTATAATTGATACTCATGAAGCATCGCTTTTAAACAAGCTGCTAATAAAACAATCGATGTGCAGGAAGCATCGTTGTTTAGAGCTCGTCCAAATTAGTCGCGAGTTGAACGTCTTAAAAAGAGCGTGATTGGCCATTTTCAGGGAGCTGGTATGAGCTGTGCGCGTGTGTCTGAGGCTGGCCGGTCGGTCCCTATAGGATAGTGGCGACTGGTAGCGATTCTAAAATCCTATCTGTCGATCCAGGTAAGATCTGGACCGCTTAAATCGGCTAGCCAAGTTGAGTGGCTGAGACGATTTGCGGCAGTTAATGACTACTGTAAAATCATTAAAATTGTATATAAGCAGCGCGAATGACTACCTTTGGGCGATCGTTTGGGAACCCTATGGGCAAGCCACAACTTGGCCATCGTTTCCTGTGAAGGAGGGATGGCCGGTAATTACAATGTTACCCTGTTGGCCTCCTGAAAATAAATCTAGACCATCCGATTAGGCTAGCGAAGTTAGATGGACGAGATGATTTGCGGCAGTTGCGTACTTCCGTTGATTCAATTTAGGGTTTAGAAGCCGTGTGGCCAACCCTATTTAGGCTAATCGATTCAAGGCACTGGACATTGGTTTGAGCAGGACGATTTGTAAGATGCAAAGGCGGGATGCCGGTGAGCATGCTGACATCTATTGGACCGCCTAAAACTAGATCTAAGCCATTCAATTTTGCTGGCGAAGATGGATGGCTGTGATCGATTTGCGATAGAAGCGAGCTGCCGCAACGAAAATTAGGGTTTATGAAACAGCGTGTTCACCCTAGTTTGAGCAAACGATTTGATGCACTCTTGGCTTGCCATGGGCAATTCGATCGACCAGGGATGGAGCTGGTTCACTAGTGAACACGCCAACACCTCTTTAATCAGTCGTCGGAAGATCTTAACCGCCCAACTAGGCTAGCTAAGTTGGGCGGATGTGATAGATTTGAGACCATTATGGTCGGTCTTTGCTCGTTTGAGCTTCTCATTCGACATCGCAATCACCCTAGTTTTGTCTTGCGATCAGGGGTGTTGCGGGTGAACTAGAAGGATTCCGATCGGCTAGGATGCTAGTAGGCCTGCCGGTAGACATCATGGAGATTTCCTGGTTCCGCTGGGAAGATGCTAATCTTTTGAATTGACTGGCCAAAACGTGTGGCCGTGATTTCTCTTTAAGATTGACATGGACAGTCGAGGTTTTCCTTGAGGAATTTAAGCGTGTAGACGCACTTTTAACAGCATGTTGACACAAAATCTCTTTATCATAGAGTGGTGTAACCTGTGTGTTTCTGAGTATCTTCACGCAGATCTCAATACTGACACTTCGGGAGATTCGTGCTACTCCGCTGCGAGTGAACATTAATCGTCATGTCATGCCAATATTGAGAATTCATCTGGGGAACATAGCATAGGAAAATACTCAGTGAGCCATACATTAATGAATAATGCTGGCGAGAAGATAAAATTTACAGAATATTTGGGGTTATTGCTATACGCGCCATTCTGGGTAAATTTTATATATAAATTGAATTGCTCAATACATATGTAAGTAAGGAGGCCTGGGCACTCATCACTTTTAAATGGCTCAACTTCTTTGCAGAATGATGGCGCACTAAATACAGGATTTTGCAATTTTTGCCTTGAACTAAAAACCACCATCAACATTAAGTCCCCTGCTTAGTACGTAATAGTGACATTGTTGCGGGGTAAGCACTAGATGGTGACAAATAAAGATAAAAATTATGAGGCAAGGTAGACAGATGTTACCAGGATAGAGGCCGGCTAGGTCTTTGAGCAAGACATGTTTAATGAAGTATCAAAGCACGCAGTGATCGTCCTCCTATCATACGTCAATTGCCTCTAGGTAGATTTCGAAATTTGCTAAACTCCATTGCGCTCGATTGCGAGAGGCCTCGACTTTAAGTTGCTTGGAGTCTGGACTGCTGAGTCGCAACTAAAATGTTTTTTAAACTCCTGAGCATTGAATGGAATTGAATTGCTTTCATCCTGACTCTTTATCTCATTGGCTCATTCTTTCCCTTCTAATTACGACGATGAAATGCTTATATGGGCAAAATCTTCCGGAGTCTTTGAGTGAAGTAAACGAGATGAGAAGCGTTCTGTTGCCGACGTGTTGCTATCAAGTCTTCAAGGACTTCGTTACAAGCGACGTCCTTTGAACCATCTTCTGAATCTTGGATTGTTGTATGAAATGGGATGCGATTGAGCAGTCCCCAGTTATACTTTAGATCCGATGGCGTGGCCGGATATGTGAAAATATCTCTGCGGCGTACTTTTGGATTCGTCATTTGTTGATCAATGAGCGGGAGTCGTATTTGATAGATTTGTATTGTATCCAAACTTTTGGCAGCTCATGCACCCCTTCCATAGGAAATTGGAAATCTAGAAACACCGAATCTGACTTTGTCGGCGATGTGGCAGACATGATGCGGTTGGTCTGTGTGGCTTGCTGAGGCGTTGAAGCGGCTTCGGGAAAGAACATTGAAGCGACTTATGGAGAGAACATCGAAGCGGCTTCTGGAGAGAACATTGAAGCAGCTTCTGGAGAGAACATTGAAGCGGCTTCTGGAGAGAACTCCAGTGAGGGCACCATTAACCCTTGATTTCAAAAAACGAGTTCTTCCCATTCTTCTGTTTGATAATCCCAGTGCAGACTACATGCTTCTTGAATATTTGTGGGTGCCGGCTAGGCATGTAGAAGCATGAACGCATTGTCACGAATTAAGAAATCCAAAAGCCAGGCTTGTTAGGTGAGGAGGCTTCATCTCCAATTAATGGCGCGTGTAATGTGATTCAATATGCCATTTCTGAAGAAGTAGTTGCAACCCGGGAGTATTATGTGTGCTGGCTTCAAATTCATTGCTTCTTGGTTCCGTGAAGGGGATTCCCAAAATCCGGAAAACTGCAGACAGCAAAACTTCTTCTGGGAATCTCGTCAGGCGAAGGTTGAAGCATGCTTCTCTTCGAACGCGAAAGATGCTTGCTCCAAAAAGAATGTGTCGCTGCTTGATGATCTTGTGCTTTCTTTTTCTTTACATATTCCCCTCTTCGGTATTTTGAAAGATATGAGACATCTCTTGCATGGTTTGATTTTTTCTGGTTTCGAATTAATGGGTAATGATTTTGTGAGGGTTTGGGTTTACTCGATACTTTTCCTTGAGATGATTCGGGAGTAAAGAGATTTCTAAAAGGGAAATGATACTTCGATTAATTGATAAATTGAAACCCTAATTATGAATGCAAGCAGTGCAATCATTTTGGAGAAATTACAAATATTGCATGAAAAGGGAAATTACTAAAGGAAACACTAAAAGGAATTTTGGAGGAAAGGGAGGAACAACATCTTAGGTATTGAAAGGTTTGAGCCACCGGGCGTGTATTACTATTCCTTCTAGCCCGTCAGTATTGATGAGCTTGCAGTAACCTCCCAAAATAATTTTCGCCACTAGGTACGTATCGTCTTTCTCTTCTGCGGAATCGGATGGAGCAGGCTGAGCAACAACTCTTACTACCATATCTCCAACTTGGAATGGGTTTGGGCGTTGCGCCATTACTTTCCTAGACCCCTCATCCTTAATCGTGACAGCTTCTAAACTCTTGATGAAATACTTGAAAGGACCAGCATCCCATTCACATCTCCTAGTGACGGTCGGGTTGATAATCGGATCGAGTCCCCAAGCCTTGGTAGAAGGAGGAGTGACTGGTTGAAGAAAGGGTTGTTCGATAAGACTTACTTGTGTTCGGAATCTGCGGAGGAACGTCGTCGGGATCTCTCCAGGCAGTTGCTTCACATTGTCGAGCTGTCGATACGTCAGCAGATAATCTTCAGGGTTGGATGGCTTGTTGGAAATCCTTTCAGGTATAGACAATGGCAAAGGACATACTCCTAGCTTTGCTTTGTTGCTATGCACCAATTAGCGTCCCAGAACCATATCATATTTGGGCATTCTTTAATAATATGAAACTTGCCGTGTGTCAAAGCATCTCCTACCTTGATTTCGAGGTTAATGTACCCGTAAGCATTTTTTGATTCTCTTTATGGGTTTTCGATCACAGTTGGGCAGCGAACAGCTTCCTGTTTTGAAATTCCTGCCGCTCTCAGAGTCTTGACGGTAACAATGTTGAAGTCATAGGCTGCGTCAATGAGCGTGCTGTCGAACTTAATATCCTTCAGGTGGGCGGTGGTCAGCAGTCCCCAGTTACATTTTTCAACAGTGTCTTCTAAGAGAGGTTGGGACTTAGGAATAGCTTCTCCGACTGAAAACAGACGCTTGCCTGACACAACACGATTGAGGGTTGCAAATATGTCTCAACGTTGTGCCTTAGTGAAGTACAGAATCTCACATAAATGCTCCATTATAGACTGTACAGTTTTTTTTATGGAGTCCCCAGAAATCATGCAGCTCCTGACGGGAAGAGGGTCTCTATGAAATCCTTCGGTGCCTAATTGAAGTTCTCTTGCATCTACCTTCTCCTTTAAAATGCGTTTCAATTTGTTGCAGTCACTGGTTGGGTGATTGGCGAACCTATGGTAACGACAATATTTGGGATTTGCCATTTCTTCCTCGGTTGGTGGACGTCTGAGAGGAGGTAGCTTGATGGCGTCATCTTGAATCCACGTTTCCAGGAGTTCAATTACTTCCTCCATTGGAAATGGGAAGTTTAGAGCAGCATCTCCAGTTTCTTGTTGTTGTACAGGGTCTTTTCCGCGGCCTTCAGGGATGGAATCTTCTAATGCGCTGGTGTCGTACACTTGAGTTGTTGTTCCGTTGCTGGAGCTTTCATTTTTCCTCCTTCACCTAATACGCTCACAGAGGGCCCGGTGTTATATTGCTTGTTAATGAGGCCCCTGTTTCCTCGAGTCTCGCGTGCATCTTCACTCCTGGCTGGTCTGGTTCTTTCCAATAGTGCTGGTGCTGTTGTAGCCGACCTATTAGCAGCTTCATGAAGTTCGGAGAATGTATGGAAACGCAGGTTCTCCAGTAATGTGCGATAGATGGGAACCATACCGTTAATGCATAACTCCACCAACTGTTGTTCAGTAACGTTTGGATCGTGACAATCCAATGCTTGAATCCTGAATCTCTTGACATAATCATTTGGATGCTCGTTGTTTCGTTGAAACATCCTTCCTAAGTCTAAAAAGGTGATTTGCTCAGATACGAAGAAATATTTCTTCTAGAAAGCGGTGACCATCTCACACCAGTTGGATATGCTGTTTGGCGCGATGTTGTTGTACCAGGTGTACGCTCTTCCAGTGAGTGATTTTGAGAATTCTTTCAGGCGGAGGACGTGGTTGTATTCATGCTCCCCTAGTGATTCCAAAAAACGAGAGATGTGTTCACGAGCGTTACCAATACCATCATATAGGGAAAACTGAGGAGAGGAGTATCCTCTCGGGGGAGGAACTCTTTGCACATCAGGAGGATACGGAGGTTGGTGCTGGTGCATGTACACCGGGTTTTCTTTGCCTCGATTTTGGAGGAGACGTTCCATATCCTCACATGTGATGAAGTTGGACGGCTGATTCCTTTCCCATGAGCGTTCAGGAGAAACACGAACTTCCTCATCTATAAAGGCGTCCCCTATTGAAGTTCTTGCGCCAGGAGTGTTGAAAGTACTCCTTATTGGCTCCATGGGTTGATGCGGCTCTTGCGGTAGTCGCTCCGTTAGCGTCTTGAGGAAAGTGAGTACCTTTTTCTGAGTTGTAGTCATGTCCATCTGAGCCTTAGCGAGAATTTATTGTCTTTCCATCAAATCAACAATGTTAATAGGGGGTTGGCTTCCTCTGGTCCCTCCATCCTCTCGTCCTGATGGAGGAGTTGCAGTAGCTCTGGTAACAGCTGGGGTTGTTATGCTTGAAGAGACATTGGGAATTGCGGCAGCGGCTCTGGTGATGGGAGGTGTCACGTCGGAGGGGATGCCTCCGGCGCTGCTGGTGTTGGTGCTAGAGGATGTAACACCATGTGATGTATTGACTGTGCTAGCAGGCGGTACATTGGTGTTGACAATAGGGATATTGGCACCAGGAGTGTTATCAGTGCCAATAGCATCAGGATTGGTAACTGACCCATACCTAAGATCTACCATCTTGAATTTGATAAAATTGAAATGAAATTGAAAATTGATCTTGCTACCGAGAGATTAATCTCCCACTATGGTCGCCAGTTGTTTTGGAGTAAAAACTGATTCTGCTGTTTTTTGTAAATTTGGGTGTGTTAATGAGAAATGAATTCAAACCTTAAACAAATGCACTGCACGGGAGTACTTTTAGATTTGAGAGATCAATCTGTAAAACTCTGGCCTAAACAAAGAAATGGCCGTTCCAGATTCAATTCGGTCACAAAGTGAAGGAGAAGGGTTGATCTTAGGGAGGGAAGCGAAGAAGGTATTTGAGATCAGAATGTTGAATTATGAAGATGTGGTTATTTTATGACTTGTATCAGAATATGGTTTCAGGCTACTTGTGTTGATAAAACTTGTCCCTTGTTGAAATAGGTTTAAAACCTATATATACAAGTCATGTTCGAGCACACCCTGATCTCGTAGGAAGTGGAGGCAGTTAAGTAGTGGAGAAGTGGGGTTGTGCAAAAGGTGGTGATCATAATGTTTCCATTATGAGGGAAGACTGGTCACCCTTTTCACCCACTACTCTCTCATTATTGTTAACCGTCCGTCCTTTTTTGACACTTTCTCGTAATGGGCGCGTTGCACGACGCACGCCGTAAACCACCAGATCAATACCCAGTGAACATCTCCCAGTTTGTGACATGTTTGATTCTCGAGTATTTTGTAGGAAAAATATATACAGCAGGATGCTGAATGCGTCAAGTCATGAGACTCGTTGCTTAAAGTAGCATATAGTGCTTTTAGGTCAAATAATAAAATTATTTGTGGAATCAATATTTCTAAAGCATAGTTTATAATTGATACTCATGAAGCATCGCTTTTAAACAAGATGCTAATAAAACAATCGATGTGCAGGAAGCATCGTTGTTTTAGAGCTCGTCCAAATTAGTCGCGAGTTGAACGTCTTAAAAAGAGCGTGACCGGCCATTTTCAGGGAGAGGGTATGAGATGTGCGCGTGTGTCTAAGGCTGGCCGGTCGGTCCCTATAGGAGAGTGGCTACTGGTAGCGATTCTAAAATCCTATCGGTCGATCCAGGTTAGATCTGGACCGCTTAAATCGGCTAGCCAAGTTGAGTGGCTGAGATGATTTGCGGCAGTTAATGACTACCGTAAAATCATTAAAATTGTATATAAGCAGCGCGAATGACTACCTTTGGGCGATCGTTTGGGAACCCTATGGGTGAGCAACAACTTGGACGATCGTTCCCTGTGAATGAGGGATGGCCAATAATTACAGCGTTACCCTGTTGGCCACCTGAAAATAAAGCTAGACCATCCGACTAGGCTAGCGAAGTTGGATGGACGAGATGATTTGCGGTAGTTGCGTACGGCCGTTGATTAAATTTAGGGTTTAAAAGCTGTGTGGCCAACCCTATTTAGGCTAATCGATTCAAGGCACTGGACATTGGTTTGAGCAGGCCGATTGGTCAGATGCAAAGGCGGGCTGCCGGTGAGCATGCTGACATCTATTGGACCGCCTAAATTGTATCTAAGCCATTCAATTTGGCTGGCGAAGATAGACGGCTGTGATCGATTGACGACAGCAGCAAGCTGCCGCAACGCAAATTAGGGTTTCTGAAACAGCCTGTTCAACCTAGTTTGAGCAAATGATTTGATGCACTCTTGGCTTGCCATGGGCAAGTCGATCGACCAGGGATGGAGCTGGGTCACTGGTGAACGCGCCAGCACCTCTTTAATCAGTCGATGGAAGATCTAAACTGCCCAACTAGGCTAGCTAAGTTGGGCGGATGTGATAGATTTGAGACCATTATGGTCGGTCTTAGCTCGTTTGAGCTTCTCCTTCGAAAGTGCAATCACCCTAGTTCTGGCTAGCGATTAGGGGTGTTGCGGGTGAACTAGAAGGATTCCGATCGGCTGGGATGCTAGTAGGACCACCGGTAGACATCATGGAGATTGCCTGGTTTCGCTGGGAAGAGGCTAAGCTTGTTGAATTGACTGGCCGAAACGTGTGGCCGTGATTGCTCTTTAAGACTGACATGGACAGCCTAGGTTTTCCTTGAGGAATTTAATAACAACATGTTGACACAAAATCTCTTTATCAGAGAGTGGTGTAACCTGTGTGTTTCTGAGTATCTTCATGCAGATCTCAATACTGACACTTCGGGAGATTCGTGCTACTCCGCTGCGAGTGAACATTAATCATCATGTCATGCCAATATTAAGAATTCAGCATGGGAACATAGCATATGAAAATACTCAGTGAGCCATACATTAATGAATAATGTTTGAGAGAAGATAAAATTTACAGAATATTTGGGGTTATTGATATACGCGCCATTCTGGGTAAATTTTATATATAAATTGAATTGCTCAATACATATGTAAGCAAGGAGGCCTGGGCACTCATCACTTTTAAATGGCTCAACTTCTTTGCAGAATGATGGCGCATTAAATACAGGGTTTTACAATTTTAGCCCTGAACTAAAAACCACCATCAATACTAACCTAGCACTTGTCTTATCTAAAGAGAAAGGTCCAAGTTATTGTCTGAATAATTAGAACCTAATGAGAGAAATAGAGTTAATTCTGATCTTTATTTTGGTCTTATCGAAATAAACGATTGTATGTGTACAATCGGTTTAACAAGGGAACTAATTTTTTAGTCAATTTGTTAAACTATCAGGGAAAATTGCTTCGGGCAATAGTTTTCCTTGATAACATATTAAAACTAAATTACTTGTAGTTTCAGTTTTAATATTATAGGCTAGAACCTACCCTCGGTATTTTCATTGATCCTATGAATGTGTACTAGCTCACCTTGATCATATGGTTACACAACAAGTCACATCTTGCTTCTCTAACTTGAAAAGCAATGTCTAGCTGTAGCCTCTTCTCAAAGCCAACCCCATATTCTTTTTCCATGAGTAAAAATGTCTGCAATAATAAGTCATGCTTGACCTCAGTCAAGCTTGTGCTCTCCACAAAACACATACTGTTAGAGCATAGATCGGTTGAACCCACCAAGTGTTGGTATATCAAGTTTGGTTGTCATATTTTAGTGAATCAAAACTCATCTAAGAGTCGCTTGATTATGTACTAGAGACAACTTCGTATAGGTTAGACTAGAAAGTCTAGGAATATGAGACATACCAGTATTACTCGAAGACCTGAAGAACGTGAAGAAGTAACAAGTTACATGATCGGTGCCTAAAATTGCATATTTCTTGATCATTTTGTTGTCTTTTGTCACATCTCAAGTGCTTTAATATCTTATTTTATGCCAAATTATGCATTTACCGTCTCGGGGCATCAATAATCATTTTGTTATATATATTGATATGTGTTTTGTATTTGTAGGATTAATAATATGGGGAGGTCTATAGAGGGAGCAGGTGACTGAACTCTGAAGACTAGAGCGGCTCGTGGAAAGTGGAAACGTTTGTACCAAATGGTGGCCAAGAAGTGAATGGCTAAGAAGAAGTGGAAGGAAAATTAATGGGCCAAAGTGAAAGTCCAAGTGTTGTTCACGACTGAAGAAAAGAAACCAAACAATTTACCTCCAAATACCTAAACTAGGTATTACTGCTCAACAAACAAACAAACCCTTTATCACTTTTCCCATTTCATTTCCAATATCACAAGCTCTCCCCATCTCCTTCCTTCTCTCACCGACCATGACGTTCCCAACTTATCTCTGACTATCAACCCTATTTCCATTTACAAAATCAAAGCAAACCCTTCCCATATAATTGTCAGACTACCCTATTCTCAATACTGTCCTATCATTTCATTCAGTATTTCCATTTTTCTTCACAGTAACCTAGCAAAGGTAGGGCGGCTTAGTTTGAGTACAAGAGAAGAGAAAAGATGTCCACTGATTTTCTCTGCAAGCACCTTGATTGACAGCAGCAACAGAATACGATTGGAGGCATGGTTCCTTGAATTAGTCATGGTGAGTTGTATTTAGTGGTCTAGTACCACTTTGTATTTTATTGTTTGATGGGATTGATTGAAATTGGGAGAAATTTTGTATAAATAGGGAAGGGGTTGTAGATTAAAATTTAAGACCGGGGTAGCCGGTGCAAGCTGTAGTAGTAGTTTAGGTTTTAATTTTCCTTTTGCTATGTTCTAAAAAACCCTGCTAGGGTTGAGATGAAACCCCTAATTAATTAGAATCCTTTGGTTTGATTTACTTTTTCTCCATGAATATATATTGAGAAGCATGATTTAATCTATGAATTCATAGCAAATTACTTTCACCTTGTATGTCATGAATCCATGGTAGTTTGAGCAATCCTTTGCTATGTATTCAAGCTTTATGTAAACTGATTAGTTTAATTTGTGATTATCTATTCCTTAAACAGATAGATAATGCCAGGGATTGACATATTGAAAACATAACTGCAAAGCTGTGAATGAATATTTTACTCTAGTAGTGGGACATGATCATATAATCATAGTATTAAGGAATTAGACTACGAAGTATAACACTTATCTTTTTAACTTCGTAGATATGACATCGACATAATCTTATGAATGCTATTGTGATTATGTGTATGGGTAAAGGTGAAGATTTCATCCTAGGTAACAATTCTTTACGTTTGTTTAAAAGAAGTACATTGAACTTGTTTATGAATCGAAAGGGAAATCGCTAGGATTATTGGTATTGTTATTCATTGCATATCTTTGGATTACCATTATGTGTGAGATGGTAGAACCGATCATAACTTGTTATGTATCTTGGTATAACTAATCACAATACCTGAGTTATGATTTGGTATGACTAGTTTTGATTAATTAGTGTAACCGTTCCTAAGTAATCACTTGAGATGGTATGATCGATATTTGTAATTTGTTTGACCGATCCTAGTAATTGGTGTGACCGATCACAAAAGAGTTGTGTAATCGATCCTTGTAATTGGTTTAACTGGTCCTAGTAATTGGTGTAACCGATCCTAGTGACTGATGTGACCGATCACAAGCAATACCATGAGTATATGGTAATGGTCCTGGTAATTGATGTAACCGGTCCTGGTAACTTGTGTGACCGATCACAAGTGTTCCATATTAAGGTATAACAAATCCTAGTGATTGGTACAACCGATTGAACCCATGAATGTGATTTGATATTTGATCAATCACATAGTTGTCTTGGAATACAGATGAACCAATTCTACAATTATTTGGAAGTATAGTATAATCGGTTCCAAGATTGTAAATATGAAAGAGGATTTACAAAGAAAAGATGTCAACATACTTTAAACACGAACAGTAACTCTTATCTTTTATTGTTCAAAGATATTCCTTAATTACTCAAGGAGATCCCGGTCCGAAATAAAATAAGAATCTTTTAATTAAGGTTGTTAGTTTTATATGCTTTAATTACCAGCAATTAAATGCATATCTCTAGAGAATAAAATTAGTAATGTGCATTTACTAATTGGAGATTTTCTATTGAGAGATTTCGGAAAATATTGGACAAAGCATTTCCTGGAATTATGAAAACCGAATGGACATTTATTACATATCTTGAAAATACTTTCGGTTTTGTAAATTCCTCGGTGTCCAAACATCCTTGGTATATAAATACCTAAGTTTGCATTTCTAGCAAACTATCCTCAAAGCCAGGCAAACTTCATCTTTTTGTTGTTTCTGGTGGAGCCGTCTATTTGGAGAGGAAAGTACCCTAATTAGGCGAAATCTCTTACGACCGCTCATTTAAAGACTTCTGTGGGATCAAGAAGCTCTACGAGTACCGTTGGTGGGAAACTAGATAATTGCAGTTTATTAGTTTTCGATTGATTTGATTGGCTAACGGTTGTTGAAACTTTGATTACACCTAGTTTGTTTATTCTTGAGAATCTTCTCTTCTGATATAAGATTCACTCAAACTAGATCGAAGTGTCGACGGAATCTTTAGAACTGTTTGTAGATCTAAAAACATCTTGTGATAATCCATTGTTAACAGACTCCGTTCTGTGGGTGATTGATCACAAGATATTCAAGTGGTGTTGTGTAGGTTTAATTGAAGATTAAAGAAGATTTGAAGACGAATAAGATTTCTTATTGGTTTTTCATATCTTTGTGTAGCACAAACCTTGATCGGCTGGGATCCAACTAGAATCAATTGATTAGTTACGTGATATCGGTAACACCTAATAGTTCTCTTGAGATCTATTTTGATTGTTACAAATCTTAATCTTATTGCTTAGGTAATAGAGATTGGATTGATCTAACCAGGCAAAGGAGTTTATTAGTTTAAATGGAAGAGCCTTTGCATATGACTTGAGATATCTTTATCTGGAAAGAATCAATAGAGTTGTTACCAAACAGATTTGTTGTTCATTTACTGTTTGAAATACGATCTAAAGGAATTGTTCAAGTGCGTGCACTCATTGAATGTCGGAAGCACAGGGATACTGAAGAAACTAAGTGAACTATGGTTAGTTACTTGGTCTCAACTGTACGAAGTTGGTTTAGATTTTTTATAGCAGCTTAATTTTGAGAGTATTCAATTCTAGACTAGGTCCCGGGGTTTTTCTGCATTTTCCGTTTCCTCGTTAACAAAATCTTGTTGTGTCTTTTACTTTTCTATTTCCGCAATTATAATTGTTTACTATAATTAGAAGTAAATACACAAACGTTAACTCCTCTTTACTTGATAGTGATCCTTTAGAGTTTGGTTAAGTCCGAACCTATTATCAAGTAATCACACTTTGATTGTTGTATTGTCTCGATCTTGTATCCATAGACGATCACACAAAGTGTGAATACCGATTTGTCATATTGTCTTGACTTTGTCTATAGACAATCACTTTCTGTAAGGTATAGGTGGATAAATTAAAGATTGTGGTGTATTTAAGTACCCTCTTCTTTTCACATACGGCTATGCAAAGCCTCATTGAGCTCTCCGTAACTGAGACTTTCCTCTACAAGCAAACATGCGTATTTCTCTGTCAAAGTTACAATAACTTTTGAAAATGCTCAATATCAATATGACACATTACATATAAAGGATGATTACATCACAAATAAGGGAGGGAGATTAACTTAGGTTTTGGTGTGGCGGTCCATGGCATGTGTAGGTATCATCCTACTCATACAGGGATAGGAATATCGGTCACAAGGAGTCATCTACGGAGGATAACCGCAATCCTTGATCTATCCAGTGTTATTATTTGGATTGAATAGGATGCTTATCTCACTCCCTATCCTTATCTGACTGGCTAAGATTATAGTTTTACAGAGTTATAAATAGACAAACCATCGGTCATTCTTTAGAAAACAAGTGCATAACAACAGAACAATAACTTTCTACAAACCTCTTTTTAGAGCTTCTTCAAATGCAAACTCTCTACAACTAATATTACCTCTCTCTGTTTGTTTTCTTATACCAACCCTATCTCTCAATCTGGGCCGAAGCTTACCTTGGACGATCATTATCTTGGTTTAGGCAAGGTTTGTTCATAATCAACCTTCTCCACTCATACCAACGCTAATTATCTTTACCCTTTTAAACCAAATCCATATATGACTACAAGGTTTAAATACATAGTCTAACAAAATCTTAAGTATATCACAGAATTAAAAAATAAAATAAAATAAATAAATAAATAAAAATAAAATAAAGATTTATCCCCATTGCTAGTAAGTAAGGCATTAACCATAAGACTTACTTGAGACCGTAAACAAAAGGATTTGTTCAACTAAACTTTTGAGAATCACTTCTGAGAATTGTTAAAAGATCCCCTTAGGATATAGAAAGAATTTAAATAAAAAATGAATTGAGTTGAATCATTTCAAACCAAGTTCTAAAGCTTATCTCCTATCTTAAATCGATCATCTTCTTGAAAAAAAGATCCAACGTCAATAAAAAAAAATACCCACTAATAAAAACTTAACTTCCCAATCATGATCCATATAAATTTTTATATTTAAATTTCTCCCGTTAAAAAATAAAAGAAGACAACTTATAAATTCTAGGGAGGAGAATGGGATGAAAATCTACATATCTTTTAAGTCCTTTAGTTTAGTTTTACAAATTCTTGTCCTCCATAGCCCTTGTTTAGCTTCGCCTTTTCTACTAGGTAAAATACTTCATGAAAGGTGTTGAAAACTCCTTTCCTATTGGAAGCGATTGGCGGCATTTATGTTACGCTTTAAAGTCGGCTCCAAACTTCTTCAGTCCTCTGTTTGGATTCTACTGTTTTTGTGCCTATAATTTTCTTTGGAATTGAGTTTCAGATATTAAGGAGTCCACGAGACTCTGTCTTCTGAAGTTTGGTCTTCAAAATTTAAGAAACAAGCATTTAGGGTGATGTCAACATGTTCGAAGAATTCAACATTTCAGGACAAGGCAATTGACAAATTTTTATTGGGCAAAAAACATTATCCACTAGAAGATAAGGATTAACAAGAAACAAGAAACAAAGAATTACTAATAACCGGTTCTTTTTATTATATTGTACTGGAAACTTGTTTCTCTTGCGTTAAAAAACAACAACTTAATTATGATAAAAAATGAGTCTAGAGAGACTCATGAACAAATTCACGTAGGGAATAGGGACTAGTAGGTATTTCTCTACTGTTTTTTTGAAATGGCAAATTTAGCTTATGTTAGAGCATTGCTCGGTTGAACCCACCAAGCGTTGGTATGTCAAGGTTGGTTGTTATATTTTAGTATCAAAACTCAATTAGAGTCGCTTGATTAAATATACTAGAGTCAACTTCGTTTAGGTTAGACTAAAAAGTCTAGGAATGTTGAGATATACAAGTATTACCTTGAAGACCCGAAGATTGTAAAACCTATCGACTACAACGAAGACATCATCATTCCACTTGGGGTATTGTGATACTGAGTTGACTTGTTTATATTCTTGTCGTTGCTTTCAAGTCGTTGAAGATTGAAAACATAACATACGAGGTTATATTTAATTCTGTAGTATTAGACTTGGGTCATTTTATTATGATCAAAGTGTCAAGGATGAATATTTTATTACGAAGTATGACGTTTATCTTTTGAACTTTGTAAATGTGACATCGGCGTAATTTATGTAACTTGTTACTTGATTGTGTATTGGATATAGGTGTGATTTCATACTAGGAAACTATGTTTGATTTTATATGTTTAAAGGAAGTACATATACGAAACTTGTTTCGTAATCGAAAGGAAATCAATAGGCGTTTTAGTCCTGTTTTCATTGAAAATCTATTGGATGACCAATTCGAACCTAGGTAATATCTATGGTAAAACCGATCTTGACTTATGTTGAGAACTATGGTAGAACCGATCTTTACCTAGTTTGGGATATGCGGTAGAACCAATTACGACTTATGTTGAGAGCCTTTGTAGAACCGATCCTTGCCGATATATGGTATAACAAATTGAAAACGCGAGGGTACCAAAATACACCACCAACTTTTTCTTAGGCAACCTGTATGGACTATACTCAATTACAATTCAGAGAGTTACAACTTAATGAATCTCAATCAGGAATTATAAGAAGAGCTTATATCTCTTTCTCTCACAATCAAAATGTAAACAGAGACAAATCCATGAACCTGATTATTCCGTGAGAGTACTTGGACGATTCCAAAAATCAAGTCGTATCTAACAATTATGATGGACGTACAACCTGTGATATTTTAATTATAAAGATAAACAATATAATGCGGAAAAATAAATAACACAGACACCAGAAATTTCGTTAATGAGAAAA
The DNA here is from genome assembly GCA_023531105.1 of Papaver atlanticum. NCBI lineage: Eukaryota > Viridiplantae > Streptophyta > Magnoliopsida > Ranunculales > Papaveraceae > Papaver > Papaver atlanticum. Next base: position 4,934,220 of record JAJJMB010000948.1, read on the forward strand.
CCGCGGGACCTAGTCCATATTTGAACACCAAACTGTATTAAGCCGCTACAAACACTAGCCTACTATCAAAACTTCGGACCAGAATGTAGTTGAGACTGAATCTACCACTACAGTGATTCAGTTACATTCACACTCCTACGCCTCTTGAATCTCGTAAGACTCCGCACAATTGATTCCCTTAGCTGACGTCCTTTTTACAGCTTAAGAGTTTCTTCAACTGAATTGAAGACTTTAAACCAATATGCCTCCCACAGATAAGCCTATATGTGATTTTCGTTCTGATCAAAGATCAAGGTCAGATGGGAAATCGATTACAATAGACAAAGTCTATCAAACCTCAAATTTCGGTCTTATGAATCCCGAAGAGCAGCCTAAATCATTATTCACCTCACAAGTAGATTCTTGTGGAATCACAAAGACTGAGACGAAAAAACTTTGTGATTTCTATCTATCTTGCCTGTTGGAGCTAAAGGCTCAACAATCAAAGCAAGATCAAGATACAGTTGGACCTGGCTTCACAAATCCCTAGGTGAAATCTTTTTAGTCGTTAAACCTAAAAAGGTTTAAAGGAGAGAACGACTCTAGTTTACAACTAGGACACACAAGAATAGTTTCAGGAATTCAAAGATCCCAGTTGTTTAAGGTTCTCCTTATATATATTTTCAAGATCAAGGTTGATTTTGATTTAAGCTAAGGTAGCTTTGGAATCAACCCATCAATAATCATCGTTAGATGAATAACTTGACTTGAGATTAACATTATAAAATATACATTCTGGTTAGGATGAACCGTAACCGAACCGTGTAAAATGACTTGTTCATGTTAGCCGAAACTAGCCAGTCAAACGATAAGCTTAACCATTTTCATATAACACATTAAGACTTTAATCTTGAGTCACACATGTCTAGATAGTGTTTTTAGAGTGTTGTTCAAATGCCAATTATCTCACAGAAATAAGTCTGATGCATCTGAAAATATTCGACAAAGTAAGAACGTGTACCTGGTACATGTATTGTATTCCCGTTCGTAACTATTTTGTCATGGTACGTGTAACGGGTTTGTATTCCCTTAAGACAAAAATGGGTTCAGGAATCCACAAATTTTTTCTGGTTTGCATATTGGGTATGCATACCTTTCCGGTTTAGAAACCAACAAATCTTTTATGGTTTGCATTCTAGGTATGTGTACCTTTCTGGTTCACGAGTCAACAGACTTTTTATGATACCGGGTAAGCGTACCAAAAAGTCACCGCTGAACTGTAGCTACGCCGGTACGTGTATTGGGTACATATACCGCGGCTCCAGACTTATAGCAGTTGTCCCAGTATGTGAACTGGTATGCATACTGTCCTGTATTCAGATTTATAATAGGTCTATATCTCTCTAATAATCAATTCAAAACATTTACGAATAACATCAATGACATAGATCACTGTTCCATGCTATTTTCAAATGATTAAATCTTGAATCATAATTTAGGTCATAAACAATAAATTGTATTTAACCAAATTCATCAAGTATGAACAAATGTTCTTAAGCGTAGTCAGTATATTTCGAGAATGATTAACAAGATAAACTTGACTTGAAATTTGTATTATGCATGTAATGTGTAATTTAGTCATGCAACAGTGTCTCGTATATAGAAAGGTGAAAACTTGAGTAATAGGTGGTCCAGTCTTCACTTATCTTTTTTTTGAAGAAGTTTTCCAAAAGTTTCGGTTGGTCTTCGCCTTTAAACGGTAGAACGCAGTGATGTTTGGTATTCAACTACACACTTCTATCCTAGTCTGAGACTTGACAAATGTAGACTAGATATCAAGAAATAGTTTTGATCAACTAAATTTTACTACAAGCTTGAGATAGCAACACTTGTGAGTTCGACCGAGCAATGCTCTAACAATCTCCCCCTTTGTCAATTTGGGTGACAAAACTATCAATACATATGGATTAAAAAAACAAAGCCTCAAACTCCAGAATCCATCATGCTTGATTTTCTTGGTTCTCCAACTCCTTGAATTCTTCGTTACTTCAAGTTGCAATGATTCTGAACATGTTCAACTCAACATCGTTGTTGTTGAAGATCCGTAGCGATAACAACTTTGAAAACAGATATTCTCAATCATCGTTATACAGAAACATAATATTATTATCTTCTCCAAAGTTCAATTGTATCACAACTTTGAAGTAATACTACATGGATATGTTTCTCCCCCTTAGTCAATACTTACATCTTTTGCATAATAGGTGAAACCTATAGATGTTGATTCACTCCCCCTTACATAATGATCCGTAAACCATATGTATGTAGTGTGAAACTACTAATTAATTCTCCCCCTTTTTGTCAATAAAAATTGGCAAAGGTACGAAACTAATGGGATCGTAATGAATTCTATCAAAAAATACTTCAAGATTTAAAAGGAAAATATATCAACTTTAATTTAGATGATATCACAGAGTATAAAATACTTAGCATCTCCGCTAGGAGATTTAAGATACAAGCATCCCTTTTATATTCCACGTCCACTATCCCCACAAAGAAATAGAAATTAAGCACAAGTTCAATTAAGAACTTTCCCCCATTTGATGCCATTTCCAAGAAAGCAACATGAGTGACCTTACTTTAATGAAAAATAAGGATTTTGTCAGACATTAAAAAATCACTTGGATTTGTATACTAAATATCGACATAAATTAATCTCAACGCCAGTTACGAACAAGGAGATAATTCAATCAATATGACTCAACATAAGAAAATCTTCCGGAGTGGATAATGCAGTAATTTCACAAAAGTGTGACCATGGAAAGATCAATACTTCGGAAATTCTCACAAAGTTTATTCTACCTTTAGTCAGTAAATTCATAAAGACTTAATAGATTTAACTTTTGAGCATATATGAGATATTAGTTCAATTCAGAAAATAAAAGTACACATATATCTCATAAGAATATCCATGGGGATAAAATATTTCTATCATCTTATCTAAGAAATAAACTTGTAAAGAACATACAGGTTGATTTGCTCTTTGAAGGAAGAATCAATCTTTTCCGCTAGGATTTACTCCAAGAATGGCTACCAAAAGCGTTTAAAAAGATTTTTTTGACCAAAAAGAAACTGGAAAGTCATTAAGGACCATGCACAATAAGTTCACATAAGAAGTTGTGAATGTTCAATTATCCCATGGGTACGCGTACCACTTCCCATTCTTGGACTTTCTTCTTTGAAATTCACCAAAAATAACAAGTCATCGGTGTTGTTTGTTTCTTCAAATCCAACATAATATGTGCGCCCTAATTCTTTTGCTTCCCCCACCGTATTCATAATAGGGCATTTCTTGGCGAGTAAGCACTTTCAACACAATCAAGTTGTGTTGGGGTGAAAAATATATTGCTCACCACATGTGATTGAAACAAACTTTTTCGTATCTATGGATTTTTCACCATCTATAGTTTTTTGCTTATTTCGTTTCTTCTTCCACCAATTCTTGTGTTTCACTTTTGGGTTATCATGAAAGAGATCACTTTTAGACCCATTCATGTTTAAATCCATCTTTTCCAAGAAATTTTTAACTTCCAACATCATGGATTCTGCCTTTTCCATAGTCATGAAATTTTATGGAAGATCATTCCTTTTTACACTCAATGCATTATTGATTTCCTTTGGTATCCACTTTTGAGTGCGTTTAGGAACAACCGGAACCTTCTTCCTATTATTCTCTTTCAAGATTTCTTGAAAGAGAATCAGATTGACTATTCTTTTGCAAGTTAGTATTTCTCCAATTGGGAGCATCGGATCTTGTCTTCGTCTTTACAAAGTTATCCTTTTGATAATCATTACGATTGTGAAAAGACTTCGTATGACGTTTATAGGCAAATCTAGATTTATCACAGCACTGATTCCTTTGCCTAAAGTTTGGACAGTTACAACCCGTAATGTTAAGGGGATTAGCCTTAACGTATGATCTAGGTTTGATCACTTCTTTTGATACCCAAACAAGAACATCATGAAGTTTTTAATTCCTTATACGAAACCTTTATTTCAGCAATAATAGCAAACATAAGGAATGTTATTACCCGTATTCGTGTGTGCTGGCATTGGAGCTTCCTATACATTGCTCTTTCGAACCTTAGCTGCCGGTGAAGGTATTTCACTTTTTCCGTCAGTGGAGACCTTTTGTTCAGAAGAATCACTAGCCTTGAAACCTCTTTGCTAGTACTTAGAGCATCTATTCCCTTATAGCCCAATCTTCATGTATCATGATGATTTTTACTTGCTCCTAGCGTAGTGGTTAATTTGTTTGAGATAGTATTGAACTTTTCAAGTCCTCTTCGAACATCTTGATTTTATCAAAAGCAGCAGCTGAATCAGCCTCAAAACTTTTCTCTTAAGCGAGACAAGCGCTTTCTCCGTCATTAAAACTTATTTGTTGGGAGTTAATCCTTGCTTTAGTTGCTGCAAGTTTTCCTTTCAACTTATAGAAATCTTTACGAAGATTATCACATTCAAGTGACTTTTTACTATGGTCATTCTCACGATCTTTGAGGATCAAATCATTAAGGGAATTCTAACCATAAAGACCTGAGTAAATTCTTCTTAATTTCTTGTTTTCTCGACAGATATCAGTCAGAAAAGGTGTAAGACAAGAAGTTTTTATCTTACTATTTTCCATGGTTTTAATAGCTTAACATACTATGAAATTTCCTCATTGACATCTCTATCAATATCTGAGTCACCTTCGTCGGAAAGCTCATCCGACTGTTCTTTTAGGCGTGTTTCCCAGTTATCAACAATTTCTACATCAAGAGGATGTTTAGATATTGGTCTAGATGTGACAGTTTCCTTAAGTGTTGGATCCGAAATTTGAGAAAAATCAATTGGTTGATTCTGAACTGGTGATACGTTATTAGAGATAAAGCGTTCGTCCATAGTATCAGGTTGCTTCACAACACAGACTTATGAGGTCTTAGCGTGTTTGCCTGCTCTGATACCAATTGAAAACGCAGGGGTACCATAATACGCCACCAACTTTTTCTTAGGCAACCCGTATGGACTTGATGCAGGGCATATACATGTTCCAGAAGATTCCACGTAGAAGCTTATCTTATAAGTTTTCCTAGTTTATGTCTTTCCCTATTTTAGAACTCTTTTAGTTTTCCTTTTAGTTTTACGTTTCCTAGTTTAGTTATTTGCTTAAGCCTATATAAAGGCTAGTCTTGTTCTTATGAAACTCAGCTTATTATCAATCGATTATTATTAAAACTATCTTCTTCTTCTTCTTCTTCTTCTATTTTCTTTATTTCTTCTTATTCTCACTCAATTATTTTCTTTCTTTGCCTTCAGCAATCTCTGCATTGCTTACTTTTCCTTATACACCCTCAATTGGTATCATCCGCTTAGTTGAGGTTTTTCAACTTTCACTAGATCCTGTTTTCATCGCTTCCGCAACCATACTTTTAATAATAATTAAAAAAATTACCTCTATGGCTGGCAACGTTACTTAAGAAGCTTTTGACGCTGCTATTACCAAGCTTACCAATCTAATTACTACAAGTGCTACTGCTAGTAATGCTGTTAATGCTGGTATAGCTACAATTAACACAAATATTGCTACGATTTCAGATAACTTAACAAAGTTAGAGAAAACTTGCTTTAATCAGTTTGCAAATTCTGAAAAGCAGTTTGAAGATATTCATCTGATTCTAGACAAATTTGTAACTACTCTTAAGATTGAAGATGAAGAAACCTTAAAGCTTATGGCTGAAGGAATTTTTTTTATCATCATCAAAGAAGAATAAGTTCGTACACAAATTGAAGGCTGACATTCCAAATTTTAATGGCAGTTTCAGAATTGAAGAACTTTTAGATTGGTTTTATGAAGTTGAGGCTTTCTTTCAATTCATGGAGATTCCAGATCATTCTAAAGTTAGACTTGTTGCATATGATCTTAAAGGAGGTGCTGCTGCTTGGTGGGAAAAATTATGTGAGGACAGAATTATCACTTCAAAGCCTCCTATTCGCAATTGGGATCGAATGCGCAAATTACTACGAGCTAAATTCCTTCCTTAAGATTACAAACAACAATTGTTTATTAAACTTCAAAACTGTAGACAGGGAGCACGGTTAGTCGAAGAATATGCAGCAAAATTCTATAATCTTATTGCTCGTAATCAACTGCATGAGTCAGAAGAAAAACTAGTAGCAAGATTTATAGAAGGTTTGAATTCTCTGATTCAACAGGGAATGGTTCAGTCAGTATTCACCATGGTTGAAGCTATTCAACAGGCGATTAAAATTGAACGTCGACTTCTTCATGCATCTAAGATCTCTCAACCTAGACAAGGTCGTTATCAAGGTAATTACAGAACTAATATTTCATCTCCAAATTATTCTCAAGAAATTAAGACAACATATTATTCAAAGTCTTCATATCAAGATGATGTTAGCCATGCATATTGATGTGATTTCAACTTTGTTGTAGTAATAGGTTCGTAAGACTTGTGAAAGCAATTGATTTTAGACTTATTTAAACTAAAAATAGAGAAAATTTAATTCCAAATTCGATTTCAAGATTGAAAATAACCAAGACACTAGATTCCACTATTACACATGAATGAATGATGGTAAAAATTCCAAAACTCTAATTATTTTTAAAATCTCTTTTTATTAATTCACAAATGATCAAGCATATTCTCAAACATTAATTGTATCCCTTGAGCATAGATTATCTAACCAAAGTATAACCTATCTAATTGAATCACAACTAATTAGGAAAAATTATGCAAACAATTAAAATTCTACAAAGTAGTAATTGAGTGAATTATAAAATACAAATTAGAGAAAAATAGAATAGTTACCAATTATTCATGCATAAACAGCTTCCTCCGTGCCTTGGTTACGCGAGAATTAGCTCATCATCATGGAAACACGCTCAAAATTCATCTTTATTGCTCAAAAATGGTGTTCACAATAATGAAATGGAAGAAAAACAATAAAACCGGGTTTGATATTTTGAGGAAGATTTAGTCGGATTTTCATCTTGCTTCGGA
>JAJJMB010000948.1:4956262-5000813 GCA_023531105.1 Papaver atlanticum
AACCCTTTCTTAGTCAATTTGTTATTGTATATTTTGATGACATTTTGATTTTTAGTCGAAGTGAGCAAGAACACCTTGATCATCTGTCACAAGTATTTCAAGTTCTTGCTGACAACTACTTATATGTTAATCTGAAGAAGTGTACATTCATGGCTTCATCAGTAACATTTCTGGGGTATGTGATATCTAATCATGGCATACATGTTGATCCTTCTAAAGTTCAAGCAATTAAAGATTGGCCAGTTCCTACTTCTATTCGAGATATTCATAGTTTTCATGGTTTGGCTTCCTTTTACAGAAGATTTGTGAAGAATTTTAGCACTATTTTTGCACTCTTAACTGACTGCCTCAAGAAAGATAAGTTTGAATGGACAGAAGCAATGGACATAAGCTTTGATGCTCTGAAAAAAAGCTTTGTACTGCACCAATATTGTGAAGAATGATATTGATCTGCCAAGTGAAGAATGTTATTATACTGCACCAATATTGAAAGATTTGTGAAGAATGTTATTGATCTGCCAAGTGACTGGAATATTTCAAACACATTTAATGTGCAAGAGATTTTCACTTTTCATGCTGACAATGAACTCCTGATTTGCACAGACAACTCGAGGACGAGTTTCATTCAAAAAGGAGGGATTGATGCAGGGCATATACATGTTCCAGAAGATTCCACGTAGAAGCTTAGCTTCTAAGTTTTCCTAGTTTATGTCTTTCCCTATTTTAGAGCACTTTTAGTTTTCCTTTTAGTTTTACGTTCCTTAGTTTAGTTATTTGCTTAAGCCTATATAAAGGCTAGTCTTGTTCTTAAGAAACTCAGCTTATTATCAATCGATTATTATTAAAACTATCTTCTTCTTCTTCTTCTTCTCACTCAATTAGTTTCTTTCTTTTCCTCCAGCAATCTCTGCATTGCTTACTTTTCCTTATACCACATCAGGACTAAACTCAATTATAATTCTGAGAGTTACAACTTAATGAATCTCAATCAGGAATTCTAAGAAGAGCTTATATCTCTTTCTGTCACAATTAGAATGTAAACAGAGACAAGTATGTGAACCTGATTATTCCGTGAGGGTACTTAGACGATTCCAAAAAACAATATTCAAGATTAATCAACTCGTATCCAACAATTATGATGGATTTATCTACTTTGATTGATTTACCTACAACCCGTGATATTTCAATTTTAAAGATAAACAATATAATGGGAAAACTAAAATAACACAGACACCATAAATTTTGTTAACGAGGAAACCGCAACTGTAGAAAAACCCAAGGACCTAGTCCAGATTTGAATACCAAACTTTATTAAGCTGATACAAACACTATCCTACTATCAAAACTTTAGACTGGAATGCAGTTGTGACCGAATCTACCGCCACAATTATTCAGTTACAGTCACGCTCCTTACGCCTCTTGAATCTCGCAAGACTCCGTGCAATTGATTCCCTTAGCTGAGGTCCTTTACAACCTAAGAGTTGCTTCAACTCAATTGAAGACTACCAATCTGCCTCCCACGGATAAGCCTATATGTGATTTCCATTCTGATCAAATATTAAGGTGAGATAGGAAATCGATTACAGTAGACAAAGTATAGCAAACCTCAAAATCTGGTCTTATGACTCCCGAAGAGCAGCCTAGATTATTATTCAACTCACAAGTAAATACTTGTGGAATCACAAAGACTGAGAGGAAGAAACTTTGTGATTTTTATCTATCTTGCTTGTTGGAGCTAAAGGCCCAACAATCAAAGCAAGATCAAGATACACAGACTATCAAGATAAAGATAGTTGGGCCTGGCTTCACGAATCCCTAGGTAAAGTCTTTTTAGTCGTTAAACTTAAAAAGGTTTAAATGAGATGACGCCTCTAGTTTACAACAAGGACACACTAGAATAGTGTCAGGGATTCAAAGATCCCAGTTGTTTAAGGTTCTACTTATATAGACTTTCAAAATCAAGGTTACTTTGGATTTAAGCTAAGATAGCTTAGGAATCAAGCAATCAATAATCACCGTTAGATGAATAACTTGACTTGAGATTAACATAATAGAAAATACACTCTGGTTAGGAAGAATCGTAACCGAGCCGTGTACAATGACTTGTTCATGAAAGGTTAGCCGAAACTAGCCAGTCGAACGATAAGCTTAACCATTTTCATATAACACTTTAAGACTTTAATCCTGAGTCACACATGTGATCAAACATGTCTAGATAGTGTTTTTAGAGAGTTGTTCAAATGTCAATTATCTCATAGAAATAATTCTAATGCATCTGGAAATATTCGACTGGGTAAGTACGTGTATTGTATTCCTGTCCGTGACCATTTTGGCCATTGTACGTGTACCGGATTTGTATAAAAACGGGTTCAGGAATCCACATAGGTTGCATACTGGGTACACGTACCTTTCCGGTTTAGAAACCAACAGATCTTTTCTGGTTTGCGTATTAGGTATGTGTACTTTCTTGGTTAACGAGTCAACATACTTTTTATGATACCGGGTAAGTGTACCAAAAAGTCGTTGCCGAACTATAGCTACGCCGGTATGTGTACTGGGTACATGTACTGCGGCTTCGGAGTTATAGCAGTTGTCCCAGTATGTGAACTGGTATGCATACTGTCATGTATCCAGATTTACAGTAGTTTTATATCTATCTAATAATCAATTCGAAAGATTCTCGAATAACATCAATGACAAATATCACTATTCCATGCTATTTTCAAATGATTAAATCTTGAATCATAATTTAGGTCATAAACAATAAAAAAATTTTAACCAAATTCTTCAAGTATGAACAAATGTTCTTAAGCTTAGTCAGCATATTTCGAGAACAATTAACAAGATAAACTTGACTTGAAATTTCTATTAGGCATGTAATGTCTAATTTAGTCATGCGAATGTGTCTCACAGATATAAAGGTGAAAACTTGAGTAATAGGTGGTTTAGTCTTCACTTACCTTTTATCGAATAAGTTCTCCAAAATCTTTGGTTGATCTTCTCCTTCAAATGGTAGAACGCAGTGATGTCTGGTACTCAACTACACACTTCTATCCTAATCCGAGACTTGACTAAATGTAGACTAGAAATCAAGATATAGTTTTGATCAACTAAATTTGACAACAAGCTTCAGATAGCAACACTTGTAAGTTCGACCGAGCAATGCTCTAACACCGATCTTTAACTATTGTTGAAAGTCTTGGTAGGACCGATCCTTACCTATATTTGGTGACCAGGTTTAACCGATCTTAACCTATGTTAGGAGTCATGGTAGAACCGGTCCTAAGAGGAAAACCGATCCTTCACATTCACATATTACTTTACGGTTTTGTGTGAGATTGGAATTAGGGTTTGCTAAATAGGAAAGTTCTAGATGTCGACATAATTTGGACATGAATACAATTCTTATCTTTTATTATCCAAAGATATACCTTGACCCGTAATCCCGATCCGAAATATTGAGAATCTTTTAATTGAGATTTCTGATTATATGCTTTTGATTTTCCAGCAAATCAAAACATATCTCTTGGAAAGTTATATTAGTTAAGGGGTAAAATAATTTTAGATATTTTCTAATGAGAGATTTCAAAATTACAGGTTGGATATTAGTTGGAAATAGGAAAACCAAAATTAGGTACTTATTGCATATCTTGAGAATATTTTCGGTTTCGGATTTTTCTTGTTGTCCAAATAACCTTGGTCTATAAATAGTTGAGTTTGCATTTCTTGCAAACTATCCTAAAAGCCAGGAAAACTTCATTCGTGTTGTTTCTGGTGGAGCCGTCTATCCAGAGAGGAAAGTACCCTAATCAGGCGAAATCTCTTACGACCGCTCGTTTAAAGACATATGTGGGATCAAGAATCTCTACGAGTATCGTTAGTGGGAAACTAGATAATTGCATTGTTATTTTAGTTTTCAATTATTGATTTGATTGACTAACTATTGTTGAAACTTTGATCGCACCTAGTTTGATTATTCTTGAGAGCCTTCTCTTCTGAAATAAGGGTCATTAAAACTAGATCAAAGTATTGACGGGATCTTTAGAACTGTTTTTAGATCTAAAGACAACTTGTGATCATCCGTTGTTAACAGACTCCGTTCTGTGTGTGATCGATCATAAGTGAATTCAAGTTTGTGGTGTGCAGGTACATAAGAAGGCAATTGAAGATTTGAAGACAAGAAGATTTCTGATTTTTAGGGTCTCACTAGTGATTTTATTAGTATAAACTAGTAAAAAGGGTTGGGTCCCACCAATTATTTAAGAAGGTGCAATTGGGGATACTCACAGTTAAATGGGGTTGTATTTTGGTTAAGGGGTCCTTTTTTTAGGTGTGAAATAACCATATTATCCTTACTCTAATAAAAAATAAAAAATAAAAGCCTATTTTTTTTAGTATTCCCCCTTTACTTTTCTTCTCCATCAAAAAAATCACACAAATCATGATGAATGATTTTTAATTTAGGTTATCAAAACAATCATTTTGAGTAGCGACGCAAATTATCATAATCAAATGATTTAAATCAAAACCATCTAGGTTATAAAAAAAATAATCGAAATTGTATTTAAATAAAAAAGATCGAATTTGAATTTCAGTAGCAGGTTAACAGTCGGTATTGTTTTGTATGATGAATACAATACCGACAGTTCACTCGGCATTGTTTTGTCGGATGAATACAATACCGACTGTGGCTCTGTAAATGCAAAATTTGATTGACTTAGTGTTTGAATTGAGACTTGGTTTGGGGTTTTTACATAGATGGAAGTTTGATTGTCTACAAAAGGTTGCAATTAGGAGTCATTAAAATCAATTTAAGCACCTTCTCATATCACACAAATCTTCCAAAATCCTTCTTCTTTTTCATCTAATTAAAATAAATTATTTGAAGTATTTCCAAACACACTTGGATAAATGGTACTTAAATTACTTCATAATTTTTTATTTTTTGTTAGTATCCCCCAATTTATGGAGTTATCCCCCAATTGTGCCTTCATATTTTACTAATAAAACAAAAAATAAAATTTAAAACCTAGATATAATAAACAAATTTTTGAACAGAGAAAAGCATAGGGCGAACAAACATTATCCACGGGCGGTCAATCTCCATACGTGCAGGCATATTAAATCCTTGTTGATCAAAAAAAACATGCGACCCTTGTTGGTCCGCAACAAACAAACAAACAATCAAATTCGTTGGTTTTCCCAACTATTTTTCATGTTTATTGAGTACATGGTGGGAGCAGAATGACCACAAGTTTGTTTATCCATGGAAATTGCTCTAATGCAAATTTTACGCACAAACGCTTTACACATTCACGGGTTAGAGGGTTCAAACTTCAAAACCAACTGTTTGGTATTTGTTGCGTATCAGTTCCCTAGTAATGGGTACCCTTGACTTTGTTTCACCACACACTCACTCTGGAGAAATTTCTTTCGCTTTTTTTTCTTTTTTCTAGAGAAATTTGTTCAAACTTCCCCAAGTTTCAAAAATTTCATTTCAGTTTTAAGTGTTCGAACAAAAGGAAAAACAGCTTCAAACAAAGGTGAAAGTGAAACTATTGTTAGGTAAGGTCTACTTAATTTACTATTGAAATTACCTCTCTGTTTCGCAAAAACAGGGGATACAAAAGGTTTATGATGTCGATGAACAACTAGAGACCATGATGGATTCAAACAAGCGCCCAAGGATAGAGGTATGAATTAAACCACCAACTTCATGCATGTTCAACTCAAATGGTTCATTTTGTTTTTAAGATTTCCATTTCATTGTAATTGTTTTGTATAGAAGAATAGATCTAGGGTGGTAGTGGCAGATAACGTTTTGCCAGAAGGGAATGAGCTCTGTGGCTTAGCCTTTGAGGAGCTTGGTCTTCTAAAATGGATTCAGGTAATCTTATTACCATTAGTGCTCTTAGATTGTTTGTATAAATGTTTTGTCATATTTATAATGATTCTTCATCCTTGAATTGAAGCTTTCTAAGGCAAATGACACAGCAGAACACGCTTCAACTTCATCAGACAATGAGAAGTTCCAAAATGCCGCTCCTCCAGAGCTGGTTGAAGAAGAAAAGGTATTTTAAGAACCCATCTTTAAAATTGATCAAGCTCATCCTGTAAACCCTTTACAAGACATAATCCTGCTCACTCTAGTCTTTTTTATGCTCTCTCTCTCAGGGTGTGGTGGATAAGCTTCAAAAAAGGGTTAGTGAATTATAGAAGCAGGTTGAAGATAAAGCTGAATTAGAAATTGAACTAGAGATATTGAAAGAAAAAGTGGATGAATTAAGAAATTCTTTGGATGAGAAAACAGGATGTATTGAGAGTTTGGAAGATCTTAACCAAATTTTTATTGTCAAAGAACGTCAGCTCAATGACGAGTTACAAGACTAATTCAGGTGCCCTTTATTTTGTTTTTTCGGTACTGAGAGTCTAAAGATCCAGATTATAATGATCTTGAGTATTCAGGGTACTGCTCATTGGTGTTACTTTGTTTTTGATTGTATATATGGCACTGAATTGCAGGAAATTGGAGAAAGTTCAAATTCTCAGAGTTTCATTGGGATTAAGAGAATGGGAGAGTTAGATTCTAAATCGTTTCGTGATGCATTAAAAGACATTATTTGTGGCTCATCTTCAATGGATCAAGTTTCAGATGGGTCTGTCCTACGTTGCAGCTTTTGGGAGGAAAAGCTCAGAGACCCCGTTGGCATCCATTTAAAGTTACCCTTGTTGATGGCAAACATCAGGTTAACTCATTCTCTCTTGCCACTAGCTTCTCAGTTTTTCTCTTTTTGTTTTTCATTTCTGATATGCCACCAACTTCCAAGTTGACTCTTAGAATCAGTGTTAGTGCGCCGCGATTATAGCTTGAGAATCATTTACACTTATATTTGTTGGCTGCAGGAGTCGATCGACGAGGAGGATAAGTTTTTGAAGGGTTTGAAGAATGAATGTGGGGAGGAAGCATATTTGGCAGTTGCTAATGCACTTAGGGAGCTCAATGCGTACAACCCAAGTGGTCGGTATCCAGTTCAAGAACTTTGGAACTTTAACGAGAACAGGAGAGCTACTGCAAAGGAAGGAGTTACGGCACTTGCTCATCACTTGAGAAAGAATCATCCTAATAACACTACTACTGAAGGAAATTTGAGAAATGGGGGAAGAAAAGTCTAGCCGCATAAAGTCTTCCAATTACAATGACACTCTTTTGCCTTTCTCTATTTCGGAACATGGAATCTCTTGGTTTGCTAGTCTTTGAGGTTCGATGTTACGGGTTTTTCTCTCTAGAGAGTTATAGTTGAGCTGATTCGACTGATTTGAATCACATTTGATGCATCACTAATGTATGACTCCTTTGTCATTACTACTGTAGTTGCTTGATTTCATAACACATTTTATTAGACCTTTAAAGTCCTGGCAGCGTATTGAATGCATTCGTGTTCTGATTATATGATTTGCACAACGAAAAAACTGCATTTGTTGACCACTAGCTTCACATTTTCTTCTGCTGCGATGCTGCCTATGCTTTTACTGTTCCTAGCTGTGGTGCAGTTGTCTCACAAAATTCATTTAGATCACTTGTTTGTAAGCTTTCCTTCTCAAGGAATTACCCGATGGACCCAAGCCTTCATTTAATTCTCCAGTGGGTGTTGGTGTGTTACACTTTCATTTTCACTTTGTCTGTTTTCAAGAACGAGGAAAATCTGGCGATGCATAAAGTTTACATGAATGAGGGTAGTTACAACAATGGAAACTATACTGTGGTAGGCACAACAATGGAAACTTCCTCTAGGTTTTGATTGAAAGTTTGAAACCTCTATGCATGAAATTGAACTAGAAATTCAAGAAGCCTCGGTAAATGCTGCTCCTAGTCATCTCGGACTTGAGGTACGTCAACCTGGGACTTGATTAGTTCCTTGGAGTATTTAGGCTTAGGAAGATATTTTAGCCCTTTACACAGATTTACTAAATGTCCCCCTAATAATCCATGACTGGATCCAATTCTATGGCATTTGTGTGGTTCTACTTCTTTCCGTATTGTTTTAATTTCTGTCAGTTCTACTATTGCTATAGTGCACTAAGAAAATGTGTGTACCCTACCTATATCACAGTTCAATTGCTTTATAACCATAAACCCAACTACCTAGTTTCCATGAAAACAAGCTTGTACGTACTTTACGGGCATGTGATATGCCACGTAGGATTGGGTGAGTACTTGAAAAATAATTGAACATTGTTTTTTTTTTTTTTTTTTTATAAGCATTGCACATTGTTTTGGTAAAGTAGTCCACGACTCCGCTAGTCCTTGGTTGATAGCAATTCCATAAAAGTAATGCCCAAATTTCAATCAAACGCTATTTATAGTTCACATCAAACCACTACAATACCACTGCTAGAGTTTTCAGTTAAACAAATTCATCCCCATGGAGATGAAACTTAAGCTAGTGATAGTTTCTGCCTTTATTAGTTGTGTGTTGTCTATACTTGTTGAGAGCAACAATGTTCATGGCGATTTCTATACTAATAATCAAGAAATGATGGGGGTGCAACCTTTATCGAAGATTTTTATGCATGAACTCGAACTAGGAATCCATCCGGAAGCCTCCATTACAGCTATTCCTAATCTTCTCGGCCTAAAGGTACGTAAACGGAAAACGGCCGGAGACTAAATCATCCGGATTAGTTGGCTTGTTCATCATTTTTCTTCTCCTACCTATGTTCTGTATCTTCTTCTTCTCCCCCTCTCTAGACTCGGAACCTCTTCTGTTCTCCGAGGTTTGAGTTCTAGGTGACCACACATTTGCTGCTTGCTTGTTGATATGTCATTTTCGCGTACGACTTCAATTATTTTGGCACCATTAATTTGAGTGGTTCTTGTGGTTCCAACTAGTCCAAATCACATCTGATGAGCACACTATGATTTTTTCTCGGATCCTTTCCCGGTCTATATATTTAATAAACGGTGATGCGTTCATGGACTTCAAACTAGCTAGGCCGCAGAATCCAAAATGATTTTTTTTCTTTTCAATTTTTCAGTCCCGTAGATAATTGGCATGACAAAAAAATGCCGCTTAATGTCTCCGAATGAACTTGTTTAATTGACAGAAACAAAGTAGCGAATGGATAACTGTGAATGTTAAACACCCCAATCCCACTGCAAATGATTGGGTCGCAGTTTTCTCTCCTGCTACATTCAAGTAAGATATCTGTCTGCTAGTACAGTTACATTGCCATACTTTCATCTAATGCGTTTCTTGATAGTGCATGTCATTGATCATATCTACATATTTTCTTGAAATTTCTCTAATGCTAAGTTGATATGTGCAGTGCCTCAACATACGCGCCTACGATTGGCAACCCAAAGTACCTAACTCCATTATTAGTTTCTGCCCCAATTAAGGTTCCCATTTTCCACCTTTATTACTTTACTTTCGTGAGCCTGTATATTGTTTGTCGAGTTGTCAAAGAAAAATTTGTACATGAAAGATTTGCTAATCCATTTTATTTAAATGATTCATTCAGTACAAATTTGCAAATGAGTCAAATCCTGATTACGTTAATACGGGACTGGGATCGTTGAAATTTCGCCTAATCAATCAGAGATATGATTTTGCATTTGGATTATTTTCTGGTGGACTTGCCAAGGTAAAATTTTGAATCCAATATATAAAGTGTGGTTGGATTGAATTTTATATCGTACTATTAGGATTACTTGTTCTAAATTTTCTTTTACTGTTGTAGCCGAAGCTGATAGCTACTTCAAACAAAATCTCTTTTGCAAACCCAAAGGCACCTCTTTATCCCCGTCTTGCACTTGGAAAGTCTTGGGATGAAGTAAGTTTACATTTTCACTTTTTGTTTTGAAATCATTAAATGTGC
This sequence comes from Papaver atlanticum, assembly GCA_023531105.1. NCBI lineage: Eukaryota > Viridiplantae > Streptophyta > Magnoliopsida > Ranunculales > Papaveraceae > Papaver > Papaver atlanticum. Next base: position 4,966,142 of record JAJJMB010000948.1, read on the forward strand.
TATTCTAACTTGCATACTAATGTTGGTAATGCTTAACATAGATGACTGTAACTTGGACAAGTGATTATGACATAAATGAGGCAATTCCTTTCGTAAAATGGGGCCTTGCTGGTGAAACGCAGACCCGTTCCCCTGCTGGGACATTAACGTTCACTCAAACCAGCATGTGTGGTATGAACATTGCGTTTCCTTTTCCTGCATCGGGTACATATACAAATGCCGGCCTATAGGAATTTCCTTTATGTAACATGAAAACGTGGTTTTGCATTAGGTCCACCTGCAAGAACCGTTGGCTGGAGAGAACCTGGCTTCTTCCACACAAGTTTCTTAAAGAACTTGTGGCCAAATCAGAAGTAAGTTGGTTCATCATCTATTGAGAGCTCATATTGTTTGTTGCTAATGGATCGATAACATTTCAGATATGTAATTCAAACTAATGCCTGTTTCACAGATATACATACAAGTTGGGGCATAAATTGACGGATGGTACATATGTTTGGAGTAAACGGTACTCATTCACTGCACCACCATATCCTGGACAGAATTCTTTACAACGCGTAATTATCTTTGGAGACACTGGAAAGGCAGAACGAGATGGTTCAAATGAGTATCAAAATTACCAGCCAGGATCTCTTAATACAACAGATACACTTATCAAGGATTTGGGAAACTACGATATAGTCTTTCACATAGGTGACTTGCCTTACGCAAACGGTTTCCTCTCTCAATGGGATCAATTCACCGAAATGGTTGAACCCATTGCCTCCGCTGTACCTTACATGGTTGCTAGGTATGTAAATGTCTAAATTCACAACTACGTGTGGCCTGTCATTTGATTAATGGGGCTCCATTTGTTTCTAAAAATTTATGTTTTAGTGGAAACCACGAGCGAGATTGGCCAAACTCAGGATCTTTTTATAACACACCGGATTCTGGTGGGGAATGTGGTGTGCCTGCCGAAATAATGTTCTACGTACCAGCAGAAAATCGTGCAAATTACTGGTAATTTTCCTCTTTCTTTTTATGTTTCTCTCTCTCAGTAACGTTTATGTTTTTGGTAGTGCTTGCTGAAATGCTTATATATATGTATCTTAGGTACTCTGTCGACTATGGTATGTTCCGGTTTTGCATTGGCGACTCTGAGCATGACTGGAGAGAGGGGACTGAGCAGTACCAATTCATCGAGAAGTGTTTTGCAACAACAGACAGGCAAAAACAACCATGGCTTATTTTTGCCACTCATCGAGTTCTTGGCTATTCATCTAATGAATGGTACGCCCAACAAGGTTCATTCGAAGAACCCATGGGAAGAAGTAGTCTACAGAAACTATGGCAGAAATACAGAGTCGATATTGCTTACTATGGCCATGTTCACAGTTACGAGAGAACTTGCTTGATGTACGAGGTAGGCTTTCAGTCATCATCTGTTGCCCTTCACACGCATATGAATAATCGACTCGATTAAGATAGTATGTGAACTGATATTAATCTTGTCCATTTTGTGGTAATGCAGAATATTTGTGTGAGCTCAGCTACGTCGCACTTTTCAGGTCTATGGAATGGAACCATTCACGTAGTTGTAGGAGGAGGTGGAAGCCATCTATCAAAATTCACAAGCCTCAAGACGACGTGGAGTATATACAAAGATTACGATTTTGGGTTTGTGAAAATGACTGCATTCAACCACACATCTCTCCTTTTTGAATATAAGAAGAGCAGCGATGGGAACGTTTATGACTCATTCACAATCACAAGAGAATACATGGATGTTCTTGCTTGTACCATTGGCAGTTGCGCACCTATTACTTTAGCCACCTAATTGCATAGAATAGGTCCAAGATACATTTTTGGGTTTGGGATATAAAGTGTAGGACTACATGGACAAAAACAATGCACTTGACAATTCTGTTTTGAAGTTTAAAAATTTCCAACGGTTTGGTTGATGGAAGATTAAAAAGATTGATTAAATGGAGATGACTCAAAGTCAAACACATAACTCAAAGCAAGTCATTGAAACTGTTTTCCTTTCCAAAAAAATACAGGCTCAAATTACATTAAATCTTGACTTTGTATAGTCCGTGTTATTCAATTTAGGTATTCAAAAAAGCTTAAGCTTTAAATAGTGCATTTTTCATATGAAAATGCAAAACCCAAACTTAATTTAGAGTTTTGAGAATATTTTAACCAATTTGTTATTTGTCTACCAAAACATCAATTAAAAAAAAACAATTTTATAACGATGAAACTATAATTTGGATGAAGAAAGTATTGAAGAATATTGACCACATTTTCGAATAGTCAAAAGTCATTTTTTTCTTAAAGGGGTAGACATAAAGGCGGGATAAACGAAATTGACTCATTTATCGATTCCAATTCCCACCATTTTGGTTCGCCTATCCCAGCAAATTAAAATCTTGATCATAAATCTTGATTCCAATTCCCACCTTTTCCCCAAATAATAATAGTATATAAATCAACACTGTACTGTTCAATACCTTAAACTTTAAATTCAATCTTCATTCTTCTTGGTTTATGTCTTCTGTTTGGAGAGTACTGTTGAATTGCAAGCTCACTAACTAAGAATGGAACCGGGAAACTCAAGTTCTTCTATTGATCAAAAAAATAAAAAAATAAAAAAAATAAAATCAAGTTCTTCTACAGAAGACAGGATCAGCAACTTGCCAGAAAGCTTAATTCACCATATCCTATCTTTCATGGATACAAAATATGCAGTTCATACTTGTGTTTTGTCTACGAGCTGGCGATATATTTGGACTTCTATGCCCGTGCTAAAATTCTCTGACGGCGTTCACTATCTTTGCTACGATCAAATTTGGGAAGATGAAGATGAATTGGATCGCCAAGCCAATGAGCGCCTCATAGAATTTGTGGACAAAGTACTCGGTCTTCGCCGCAACTCCGATATACAAGCGTTTCATCTCGATTGTTGGATTCATCCTTTTATTTTCTATAGGGCTCTTAGTAAAATATATCGATGGATCACCACTGCTGTCAGGCATAATGTTCAAGAACTATATATTAAGTCCAACCCGGAAGAAGGTTTTGAGATTCCTCCTTGTCTATGTACTTGTGAATCGTTGAGAAAAATGGAGCTGAAATTGACTGGTTGGTGTGAAGATGAAGCCAAGATTATTCTACCCCGTGAAATGAGTTTACCTCGACTCATATCATTAAGTCTAAGACTCGAAGATATATGGTTTGATGATGAAAAACTAACGAATAGGTTCTTTTCGAGTTTTCCTTCGCTAGAATCGTTGACCATGGAAATGGGATATTTTGGTTTTGGATTTCGTAATATGAATCTCGATATTTCTTTACCTAAACTTAAGTACTTTAAATTTGTTAATGAGAATGCTGGAAGCAAATATTGCGAGGTTAAACTGCATGCTCCAAATCTTGGATCCTACTTTTTCAAAAGTTACGTGCCAATAGATTTCACTTTAACAGATCTTTCATCTCCAGTCACTGCTGATATTACAATTCGCGTTACAAGAGAAGTTGAGTGCAAGGAAATTATTCAGAAATTTATTCAGAGAAAAGAGAATTTTATGCCCAACGTACGATGGAATTTTTGAGAGGGATTCATATTGTGGAGGACTTATGTCTTAATGATTCTTTCCTCAAGGTATGTCCTCTATACGGTTTATTATCTGCATAAAAAGTGAATTCATTTTTCGGTGTTCAGCGAGCTGTTTTTTCTTTTGTTCCTTTTTTACTTCATTTTGAAATCAATTTGGTTATACACCTTGTCTGGGCAAGTTTTACATGCCTATTACAGAATTTATAGAGATTTTTCGGCATATGTATATGAAAAACATCTGAAGTACATTGAAGTTGTATAAGAACCTAAACATAAAATAAATTGCCTTCTACATCACGTAATAAAATAAATTGCTTGTATGTGCTCCACGGCTATAGGTGGAGCTCCTGATATATTTTTGCCCTGTGAAAGTTAAATGATACTTGCATCTCAGACGTTCTAATATCCGGTCACTCTTCTCAGGTGCTTCTTGATGGATCTGGGATTGGAAATTGCATAGTCGGAGGAGGCTAAATACTTTTTAAAAGCGGGTTGTTTGGGCCAGAGAGTTGCTTAGAATTTGAATAGTTGTGGATCTTGGATTGGAATTCGCACAGTTGTGGACTTTAAAGAAGCAGGTTTGTTAGTGCCAAAGAGCTGGTTCATCAAATGCTGAAGACACCATGATTGAATTTTTGTCTAGATGATACGAATCCCTTACTATCTCCTGTTACTTATAGTTTGCAATTGCATTACATTTCTTTTGCTTATTCTAATTTTGAAGGAATTTTATGAGGGCGTAGTGATTCTCCTTTTCTCAAATTGAAACCAAGAACTTTTAGTTTTAGTATGTTGCTGAAGTTATGCCTTTTGCACCCGTCTCTCATGTTTTGAGTTGTTTTTAGATTCAGAAAACACATTGACAGCGTTGTTGTTTCCTGGCATGCATTTCCTTAACTTCATCGAAATTCAACCAATGAACTAAAAAAACAGATCTCTCACTGCTCAGCTGTAGAAATTCTTTTGAGAAGCTAATTGCATTTCGAAGACCTTCTCTTTTCTCCTTGCGGAAAAATTGTACCAACGTTCGTGCAATTACAATTCAAATCACCGTCTCCCGCAGTATATTTTTAAGGAGGACAATTACAAAGGGAGTCTTTTGTTTGGACAATTCAAATCACCGTCTCTAGTTTAGTTTGAGGCATATGAAATTTGTATAGAATCTACAGATACTGATTGACTATGTGTTGACTAGCTTGGGTCCCACCATTCTTGATATTAGAAAGGTGGTATGACTTTTGTGCTTTTTCACTCCCCCAAGATCGCCTCGCCAACTTCTTCGCCACTAACGATTCTAGATCTTGTTCTCAACTCAAGTATCACCCTCTTTCTCTTTACAGGTATTCGAGTTTAGTTTTGATTCTTGCCTTTCACATGAAAATGTTTACAAAACCCTAACTATGGGGTTTATCTGTATATATCATCACCCATTATGTTCGACATTTGAATTGTGTCGGTAGGGTATGTTAGTATTGCATCATTCAATCTTCAGTTTTGAGTGAAAATTGTTGAATCCCTATTTGCGGTTAGTTCACTAATTAAATATGAAAGGAGGAAACTCAAGTTGTTCTTCTTCGGAAGCAGACAGGATCAGCAGCTTACCAGATTCCTTAATTCACCATATCCTATCTTTCATGTATATGAATCATGCGGTTCAGACATGTGTTTTGTCTACAAGATGGCGATATATCTGGACTTCTATGTCCGTGCTGAAATTCGATAATTATGTTCAGTATCATGAATCAGGGGTTGAAGACAGTGATGATGATGGAGTTAATGCCATCAAGCGCTTTAAAAATTTCGTAGACAAGGTACTCAGTCTACGTGACAAATCTGATATGAAAAGGTTTCATCTGGAATGGTCTCTCAATTATATTACTAATAATGATAAATTCGACAGATGCATAAATAGATGGATCGCCACTGCTGTCACACATAACGTTCAGGAGCTTCACATTGGGGTCAGCCCTGATGACAATTTTGAAATTCCTCCTTGTCTTTGTACATGTAAGTCGTTGACAGAGCTGGATCTAATAATTTCTACTACCGGTGATCGTGATGATTATGGCAAGATTATTCTACCTTCTTGTGAAATGAGTTTGCCTCGGCTCAAATCATTGCATCTAAGACTTGAATACCTATCATTTAATGATGAGACATTAACGAATAAATTCTTTTCTGAGTTTTCCTAATCTAGAGTCGTTGGTAATAGCTTTTTGGGGATTAATTGAATGTGAATTTAGTAATATGAACCTTAAAATTTCTTTGCCTGAACTGAAGCATTTTAAATACAAGAGTACGGAAGTAGATATCAATAGTATGGAAGAAGAAAAGAATAGTGAGGTTACGCTGCATGCTCCAAGTCTGTCTTCCTTCATTTTTGACAGTTACATGTCAACAAGTTTCATTCTAGAGAATCTTTCATCTCTAATCACTGCTGATATTGAGATACACATTAATAGGGAAGATCAAATGCCAAGTAGTTATTCAGCGATCCGTGAAGAGAAGAAAGAATTTTATGCTCAGCGTTTTATGAGATTTTTCAGAGGGGTTCATAGAGTGAAAGTATTAAAATTAAGATGTTCTTTCATCAAGGTATGCCTCTAAAGTCTAAACCTTCTTTTTTCTCTATTATTTCTAACATTCTTTTCCCTTTAGGCTTTCGGTAGACAGTAATCCTTGTTATAAAACCATTTTGTTTCACTTCCGCTCTGTGTTGTCAACTTATGCATTATGAGTGCCTAGGACATGAATATTGTGGAGAGTTATCTGCATGGGTATGAAACCCATGTATGTAACTAAGTTTTATCATGGAATAGGAATATATCGAACTAAATAGATTACTAATGGTCTTATACCAAATAGACTATCTATAGTAACAATAAGAAAAGAAAGAGCAAGATTGTAGTGTGGAACAACAAAACTTAAAAAAACAAAATCTTAGCCTTTATGTGTCAATTTTTGTACCAAAATTTCCTCGGGATTCCCCTAGAGAGCACCTAGGGCACCCATCTTGCGTCAACCCAAGGAAGTTGGGATGCTGTGATGCATTACCCTCTGAAATTTGAACGTGCATAGGCATCGTCTCGGAGCTTCTCAGTCAAGGATTCTTGATATGTATTCCTATCTCACGGCGCTGCAGCTGCTACTTCTGCTAGCCATATTTATGCATATCAAGCATACTTACCTGCTAATAACATAGTTAATAGATTGATGTTTTCCTGTTTTGGAAGTGCAAGTATAATTAGAATGATGTTTCTCATTTAAGCTCTTATATTTTAAATTTGCTGTTACTGGTTTCTGGCAGTGAGTATAGTCTGAACGGTATTTCTCTCATTTTCTTTTCTTTTTGATGTACTCAGGCTTTAGGTGGATCGCCTCATATATTAGACACTCAACTGCTTAAATTTTATAATTTACGATGCTTGGAGTTGTGGACCTACCTCTCGAGGGACTGCCTGTATTCCATATTCTACGTACTGAAGATATCTCCTAATATAGAATCTGTTTCTCTGCAGATATTACCGGTTGTAAGTTTTAACTAAATTCATTATCATTATTTTAAATATTTTTATTTTTTGATGTCACTCTTAAGTAACTCATTTTTTGAGTCAAGATAAGTGTACTTCATTAACCTTGAATAATGTTCAATGTTCAGCAAAATTACGACAAGCCTCCAGTTTATCCATTCTGTGACGAGGTATTCATCAACCAATTCAAATGTATCATTCGTCATGTATTAAGTGTCTTTTCTTCTTTATAGCTATCAAGTTGGTCAGTTCAGTGAGGTAAAGATTAATGTATTAAGTGTCTTTTCTTCTTTTTAGCTATCAAGTCTTCTCATAGCTGTGATTCCTAACATAAAAGCTGGTCACTCTCCAGGTAAAGATTAATCCAGAAAACATAGGAGATTACTGGGACGCAGGGTTGTCCTTGCCTTGCATGATGTGTCACCTAAAGTATGTCAAGATTGAAGGTCTTTGTGGATGTGTTAATGAACTGAAGTTTTTAGAGATTCTGTTGAAACACTCCACGGTCTTGGAGAAAGTGGTACTCACCCGTTATTCAGCTGAACAAGCCATCTAATATGACCAAGGAAAATTATCTCATTGACAGTTCCGAAACTTTCCATGTTATACCTTGATAGATTGTGTGAACTGAGATACTGTACAATGTGACCAGCCATCTTCGTCTGACAGGAAATGCAAATCATAGGAGTCTAACCTTGGAGCAACTACTTGTACATTTTTGTTGCAGATTTTGTCATGGGCGATCATCTAACTAGACCTCGAAGCTGTTTCGTAAGACAATATTTAGGTCTAAAGAACTCGGTGGTGGTGTGTCTGTTCTTTTTCTTATGCTATTTTTTTATTTTGTATCTACTATCGCCTAGTGTTGCCGCAACTGTTGAAAAATTAGGTTGTAGGATGCCCTTGCTTACTTTGCTGCTGGTGCAGCTTGATTGGGTGTTTTTACAATATCTATCTTTTCCACCATCCAGTGTTTTTTTTCTTCTTCTTCCAGTATCTCGGACATGGTCGCAGCGGTCTTTGATGAGTTCAGATTGACAATAGAAAAAGTCACGATTAGCAAAACTAGTGTTTGGACTTTGGACTAGTTTGGATATGAATTGTTTGAACTGAAGCAGTCTTTTCTGTCAATGCTCACATTTTCACCTTGTACTACTACATCCATATTTGGGTCCGGCACAATCTGATGAAATTATTCAACCACAAAACAACAACAGCAAACAACAGCAATGGCTGTGAATCAAAGTTCCAAATGAGTTCTTAAAGTAGGTTTATTTGCAACAGAAATCTCAAATCTTCAGAAAAAGCTAGTTACTTAATTCATTATATACATGCACTCATCATCTTGTAATCTTTCTTCTCTTGTGATCATGTTTTGACAATGCTTCTTCTTGTTCGTCTTGATCATCATCCTAATTACGACGAATACCACCTGAATTTTGCTTAAGGGGTACAGAAAACAAACTCTCCTCGTAAGTATAGGTGTGGTACCAATTCGGATCGCTGCCATGTATCTTCAGAATTGTCGCCCTCTTACACTTCGAGTCTTTTTTTTTTTTTGATTTTTTTTTGTTGATTTTGACAAGGCCCGCTGGGTTAAGGAAACCCAAACCAAAGAAACAGACAGAAAAAAACTAAAAGAAAACAAAACAAACCAAAGAAAAAACTAAAGAAAACTATCTTCTTCTTCTGTGATAAACTTGCTGAGCCTTGTCAGCTGCTAAGATTTCTCTGAAATCAGGAGAGAAATCATCATGTCGAAGCTCCTCCCAAGTTCCTCCAGGATATAGCCCTGCTAGGAAATCAACAGCTCTATTAGTCTCTCTATAACAATGAGTAATTCTCCATGAAATAAAATTCTTGCGTAGCTCCTTAATTCTTCTCCAAATCTGAAGCACATTCCACGGTGGCTCAGGCTCAGGATTAGTTAACAGGTTAAAAACAACCATAGAATCAGTGGCAATGTGGACTTTCAACTTAGATAATTTGAGAGACATCTTGTACCCCAATTCCACTCCTTACAATTCATGAGCTAGCACAGAAATAGGAGGACTATCACCACTGGCAGCACTTAAAACCTCAGCAGTATGATCTCTAATAATAGCACCAAAGCTACCAGCTTCATCAGTCTTAGCTCCATCAGTATTTATCATTACTTCATCAGTTGCAGGGGCAAGCCATGTGCACTCAATAACTTCAGGCTGGACAAAAAGGCAATCAACTCTCCATCTGCTCATAAACCATCTGGTATGTATATTATCCTCCTCCTTACACAAAACATCAGACATTTTAAACCTTACCTCTTGAACAATGAGTAAACTCACTTGATCTTGAGAATTCTGGATAGTTCTGAAGATTCTATTGTTTCTTTCTCTCCAAACATGGTAAATGAAGCTATTAAGAGCAAGTTTCTTGATAATAGACACACTATCCTGCCCTGAATTTTTTATAGAACACAATCTAATTTCCTCATCCCAAGTGTTTTCCAGAACTCTAACAAAACCAAGTTTTAGGATTAAGCCACTCCAAATGCTAGAAGATAACATACAATCATGAAAAAGATGGTCCTCAGTTTCTTCCTCTCTTCCAAAAAGAACACAAGATGCATCCGAAATTACACCCCATTTCAAAAGTTTACTTCTGGTTTTTAATCTTTTATGGAAAGCAATCCAAGAAATAAAAGAATGCCTAGGAATGTGTTTACGAAACCAAACAAGATGCTTCCAGTAAGGAGAAGGGAGATGATCAGAGATAGCAATATAAGTATATTTCATGGAGAACTGACCTGTAATGTTGGATTTCCAAAAAACCTGGTCTTTTGCCTGAATATTAAAATCTTCCACAGAAATTTGAGCCACCACATCTTGGACACTCTCTTCCATAAAAGAAGGAAAATTCCAACCCTCAGCAGAAATGAAATCAGCAACTTTAGTATCATGAGAAGCACCAATAGTCTCTAGAGTAGTTGAATCAATCCAATCCACTAATCTACCTTTAGGGTGCCAATTTTCATATAAAAAACTTGTATTGGTTCCATCCCCTAGCAGAACACCAATGTGTTGTTTAGCCATCTCCCTATGCTCAAGAATTCTTCTCCAGCACCAAGAACAATCTTGAGGAACAACCATAGTCCAGAAATCTTGAGTTTTGATGAGATTGCTTTTTACCCATGTAGTCCATATATTTTCCTTCCCAGAAATTAGATCCCATATATATCTAAGGTTTGCTGCCACATATGTATACTCAAGGTTTCTAACACTTAACCCTCCTTCCTCATAAGAATGGCAAATGTGAGACCAGCCAATGAGATTATGACTCTTCTTAAGATCAGTACCAGCCCACAGAAACCTCTTAAATTTAGAATTGAGTTCCTTTATCACTCTTTTAGGAAGTATGAAGCAAGAGAACCAGAAATAAGGCATACCACTTAAAACAAACTTAATAAGCAAAGCTCTGCCTGGATAAGCAAGGAAAATAGATTTCCAGGATTTCATTCTTTCATCCACTCTCTCAATAAGAGGCAAGCAATCTCTATCAGAAAGTCTAGTAGACAATAAAGGGATACCAAGATACCTAACTGGTAGTTCTTTTATAGAACAATCAAGAATAAATAAAATCTGTTGCAGAGTGTCATCATCCATAGAAGAATAAAAAAGAGAAGTTTTTTGATTATTTATTTCAAGGCCAGTGCAAGAACTGAACTCATCCAAAGCAATTTTAAGGCTAGAAGCAGCAGAACTAGTACCTTTGAAGAAAATCATAACATCATCAGCAAAGCACAAGTGTGTAAGATTAGTAAGCTTGCACCTGGGATGAAAACCAAAATTCTGCAGCTTCACCTGTCTAAGAAGAGTGTCACTTAAAATTTCCATTGCTAAAACAAACATATAAGGTGAGATAGGGAAACCCTGTCTAAGTCCCCTCTTTGCTCCAAAAAAACCATAAGGAGAACCATTCACCAAGACTGAAAATTTTGCTGAAGTAATACAAAGAGAAATCCATTCAATAAACTGATCAGGGAAACCCAAGTGCTTTAGAACATAAAAAATAACACTCCATTTAACTGTGTCATATGCCTTTTTTAAATCAATCTTTAGAGCACATCTAGCTGAGCCATTTGATCAATGATAATTCCTTACTAGCTCATGAGCAACCATAATATTATCTTGAATTGATCTTCCTGAAATAAAGGCAGATTAGTTCTGGCTAATGAGACCACCCAAAATCCTCTTCATTCTAATAGATAAAATTTTGGTGATATATTTATAAATGACATTGCAACAAGATATAGGCCTAAAGTCTGACACAACAGAAGGATTTTTAACTTTAGCAATCAGAGTAATAAAGGTGCAGTTCACTTCTTTTAAGAGTTTAGATTTAGTGAAAAAATTCTGCACAACTTCAACAAGATCATCTGCCACAACAGACCAACTACTTTTAAAGAAATAGATGGAGAACCCATCTGGCCCAGGAGTTTTGTTAGAACCAATTGAATGTAAAGCAGTAACAATTTCCTCTCTAGTAACAGGCTTAATAAGATCAGCTACATCATCCTGTTTAACACAAGCCTCAAACCTCAAATCTAATAAATCATCAGTTGTAGCATCTTCCAAATGACTTCCAGAAAGATTAGAATAAAAGGAAATGCATTCATCAGCAATTTCTTTGTCCTCGGTAAGCTTAACATTCTCATTGTTATAAAGAAATAAAATGTTATTCCTGGACCTTCTCTCTTTTAAAGAATTATGAAAAAAAGAAGTATTAGAATCTCCTAAATCCAACCACTTAATTTTAGAATGTTGCTTAGCAACAGATTCCTCATATTTAGCCAGTTTAACATACTCATCAACATATTCTCTTTCTCTTCTAGCAAGGTCCTGATTGAGAGGATGGGATTGAAGAAGCAATTGAGCAGAATCCATTTTCTCTTTAGCTTGGGAAACCTGCTCAGACATAGCTCTAAACCTTGCTTTTTTCCATTTAATAAATTCAAGTTTAACATTCTTCAGTTTATTAACAAACATAATCATTGGATTGCCTCTAACAGTAATACTCGAAGCCATTCTAACAACTTCAAAATAATTAACTTCTTCAGAAAGAAAATTATAGAATCTAAAAGGAGGAGGGCCATGCTTTCTAGCTTCAAAAATAGACACAATGGTTGGAGAATGGTCAGAGATACCTGGTAAAATAAATTCAGCTTTTGAACATTGAAATTGATGGATCAATTCCATATTCACCATTACTCTGTCCAGCTTGGATCCAATTATAATACCATCAAAATGACAATTTGTCCAAGTATAACAAACAGCCAGAAAAAGGAAGATCCATAAGATAAGAATCTTGACTACATTGAGCAAAACCAGCATAATGGAAAGGCATGACTGGAGCACCACCAATTTTGTCAGTAGGAGCAAGGATACAATTGAAATCCCCCAGGAGGATCCAAGCTCTGCTATTAAACTCAGCAAAAAAAGTAATCAAATCCCATAAGGCATTCCTATGTAAATAATAATTATCTCCATAGACCAAGGACCACAAAGTTCATCATAGAAGAAGTAGTAACATCTAAAAATAAAGCTTGAGAAGAAGTATGAAGTAAGGTAACTTGAATAGACTTAGGATCCCATCCAACCCAGATTCTTCCAAAACTACTAATGGAATCATTATCTAACCAACACCAAGAAGGATTGATATTATTCCTTATTCTCAATTTAGTAGACACTTGAACATGAGTTTCAACTAAACCAAGCAAAGGAAGTTTATTATTCTTAATTAAATTCTTTACTTCTAACTGTTTCAAATGGTCATTTAGCCCCCCTGATGTTCCAACATCCTATGTTGAACATCATTTTAATTTAGGAAGAGAAATAGTACCTCTAGCAGACTTCTTTAAGTCTGCAATCTTTGGAAATAAATTAATTGCTGGAGGAGCAAGGACTTCTCTTCTCTGAAAATGAGCTCTAGAACCAGAACTAGATGGATCCAGCCCGAAGGAATTGTGTTGAGAAGTCTGCTGCAAACCTTTAATATTTTCTTTGTTCTGAATTAAAAGGTCATGAGGGATGTCCATACCTTTATCCAAGAGAAAAAATGGGTTAGACTGAAGAGCCACATTTACTTTACTAACTTTTTCCTGAGTAACCTCCTTTAGGACAATGGGTATTTCTTGTTCAAGCTCCATATTAACAGCTGTCGAAGGAGGAGAACTTTCCCTATCTAAAATTTCAACTTCAGAAGGAGCAGTTTGAGCACTAGAAGCAGCTTGTTTCCCTCCTTTATTTGTTTTTGTAATCCATCCATCCTCATCCATAGAAGTAGTTTGTTGAGCACTAGTTAGCAGTTTCTTAGGAATCCACTTTTGCACTACCTTCTGATTAGATTGAACTTTTTTTGGGCAGTGAGCTAAAACATGACCAAATACAGCACACCCACTACACTTAGGAGGTTTCCAAGAGTAATCTATCTTAATTTCAACTTTGTCCTTCCCACCCAAAGTGAAAGTGAAAGAATCAGGAAAATCACATTCAACATTTATTTCTACACAGATCCTTGCATAACTCATTCTAGTTTTATTTAGGGTTTGAGTATCCATCATAAGAGGCTTTCCTAAAAACCTAGCAATCATACTTAGACCTTTGTTATTCCACATGAACAATGGAACGTTTCTAAAATTCATCCAAACTGGAACAAATTTCAATTCAGCTATTTCCTGTTCAACTATCCTAGACCAAGGCTTAACAATGAATAATATATTGGAAATAAACATAAAACCCACTTCTAAGGATCTTGTCCTATCATCAGCAGATTGAAAATCAAATATGAACATACTTTCACCATGAATAGTCATTTGAAGGTTATCTTTAGGCTTCCAAGGTCTATTAACAGCATTTCGAACCTAATTGAAAGGAAGTCTTCGACCAACAAAAGCTCCAATTACCTTATTTTCACACTGACGAATATCCTCATTGAAAACTTCATATGGAATATCCATTGACTTTTTCCCATCAATCACAGGATACGAATAGAATTCCATATCAGCCGAGAGATCTGATAACTTCTTCTTATCAAACAATGAAGACCATGAAGCTTGAGAAGTATGAGATCCAGAAGAAGGAAAATCTTCAAAACCCGGTGGAATAACAGGATCAGTAACCAAATTAGTACCGATCAACAAAGAACCATTACTATTCCCCAATAGAGAAACTTCTAGAGGTTTGGGGGGAACCACTAGAGGTGTAGTAATCGGAGAAGAAACCTGTATCTCGCCAGAGGAGATGCCGGAGAAGAAATTGCTGAAAACCTAAAGTCGCCCCAAAATCTCCTTTGACTTTAGCCGTCGAGAGTTAAAAAAAATTACACGAGTTCTGATCTAGTTATACTTCGAGTTGTAACAGACTAAATCATTTCTAAAACTATCCGGCTTTCGAACACTTAGCAGAATTTGCTCTCTCTTATGCAGATACCCTACCGTACAAGTAGACAAAATTTATTCGGTGCGGAACGGTGAACGCTTATGGACATAATCTCATTTACGGTTTAGATTTTCCTCGTTGACCCAGCCATGTAATGTATGACGGCTGGATTACCATTGTCGACCCAGCCGTATTGGTCATGACGGCTGGATTTCCCTTGTCGACCCAACCAATTATGTGTTTTTAAATTATTTTTTGTGACAAATGATGTGACATATTTCATTTTATTATAGATTGTACCGTACATTCCGGTGGAAGACCAAAATGTGGTTATGGAAGACCAACCCCCACCTATGCAAGTTTCCGAGGACACAAGTGCTCACTATGCAAACAACTATGAGTGAAAAGATAAGGACGATGCAAAGAAGTGGGCTCGATCTCAAGGGCTGAAAAAGATGTGCATAATAGTCCAGAATAAAGAAGTTACAAACACCACCTTTCAAATGGTTTGCGAGTATAGTGGAAAGTATGAGATCCATTGGAAAAAAGGTAGTGAGTATAAGCCAAAAAGAAAGAGGAAGAAGGGACATCATTATACGAAGAAGTGCGGATGCCCTTTTAAGCTTCAATTTAAAGTTAACAAGGAGAAGAAAGTGTGGTGTATGGTTAAAGCTGTCTCGGGTTATCATAATTTTCCTATTCCGGAGAGTTTGATCAACCATCCTTATCCGGCAAGGCTCAACCCCTTAGAAAGGAGTTAGTACACGTGTTGAGTAAAAGACACACAAGGCCTATGGATATTCTTAGTGGCGTGAAGGTGTTAAACCCCCAAAACTCATCTTTATTGGCAACTATCTATAACAAAAGGGAAAAATTTAGAAATGAGAAATGACAAGAGAGAGTGCTTATGTAACAATTATTGTTTTTGTTTGAGGAGGCAAAGTACTCTACCGCCTATGACACGAATGAAGAAAAGGAAGTAGAAAATCTTTTCATCGCGAATCCGGAATGTGTACAATTGGAAAGATGCTTTCATCAAATTCTCTTTATGGATTGCACATATAAAACGAACAAGTACAACAAGTCGATATTGAACTTTGTTGGGAAAACATCTACCAAGTCGACATTTACCGTTGCGTTTTATTTCTTGAAAGACGAGACGAAGGAAAGTTATATGTGGGCATTGAAAAAGGTGAAGTTATTGTATCAAGAAGGTTATACTCCAAAGGTGTTGATTATGGATAAGGAGCAAGCATTGATGTAGGCCATACCACGTGTTTTTCCCGACGCGTATCATCATCTTTGCACGTTCCATATATGGAACAATGTGCATACTAATTGCAAGAGGGTTATTTGGCCAACAAGGAAACCCGAGATGGAGAGGATTTTCAAATGGATTGGGAAGCCTTAATATGGTCGCTCATGGAAGGAGCTTTTTTTTGAAGGGGGCATTTTGTATTGGAAAAATGGGCTACCTATCCGGATGTTATAGCGTATTTGAAGAATGCGTTGTTGGATCCCCATAAAGAAAAGTTCATTAGTGCATGGGTAATCCGTTATAGACATTATGACAACCAAGCCACAAGCACGGTGGAGTCGTCTCACTATCGGTTCAAATGTAAGCCAAATGGGTGTGATGGTGGATTGGTTGTTATTTTTGAAGTTATGGACGAGTATTTTTACCGAAGAAGACGTATTCTTTATTCTGCTATTCATTGCATCTCCTATGGACATAATGTTACATACGAACCAAAAAGACGTATTTTTACCGAAGAAGAATCACCAAGGATAGTCATCATGGGGTTTGTGAACATGAACCATTATATCGGCCTCTAATTGAAAGAAGGATGTCCATTACCTCTATTAAGGAAGGGAGACGGTGGTGATGGCGAAATACCGTTAGGCTGGTGTAATAGGTTTGAAGAAAGATTTGAATTGTGGACGACATTATAGTTGTCGAGGGATGACCCGTGTGTACTAATGACTTACGATGACGATGACTATGAGACTTCCGATGAGGATGACTATGAGTAAATATGGTGTGATAATATGATAACAATGTTTTTTTGGTGTGGTGTGTGGTGTGAACCTATGTATTTTGAATCACTCATTATAAATGAACAATCAAATTTTCTCTTATTATATGTTTAGAAAACCAAAGATATTGGTTATTTATAGGTACTTACGGCTAGGATATAAGCCGACACAACCTAGCCATAATTATCCAATGATCTGGTAAATCATATTTTCGCAGACTTACGGCCGAAAACCTAGCCGTTACTTTATTTACGGCTTGAAATGCTACCCGTATTCTTAGTTCTATCAGATTTACGGCTGGTAATTGTATCCGTAATTCTGAGTTATGGCAGATTTACGGCTGGTAATTCTATCCGTAAGTTATGTTGCAGTTGTTATCTCAGCCGAATGAACTATACGGCTAGGTTATTCAAAGGGTTAACCTAGCCGCAACTCACACTAGATTGTCATTATCATATTTTCACTCCGTTATACTTAAACAAGAATCTGATAAATTAAAACAGCTGTATCCATTCATTCAAGGTAAATTAATATCCCATTACCTAAAACAAACAAAATCCACCCAAAACCTTAACCTGAAACATTCTAAAAGTAAAGTCTTGCATAATGAAAAGCTGAACTGACTTAAACAAGTACATAAACAACTCATCCACTTCGACCAAAATTCTTGGGAACATCCTCAGAAGATGATGAAGAACTAAGGGGATTTTGTGAACCACTCATCCACTCATCCTCATCGTTAGTATGAGATCATCCTTCGTTGGGTTATGTAACTCCTGAAGCCTGAGAAGCATTGTTTATTGTCGATCGCAATCCAAATATAAAACCTCCTCAATGTTACATGCAAGGTAGTTAATATCGCGTATCGGTCTCGTATCGTCCAGGTCCGATACACATATACAAAAGATAATATTTGTTTTTATCGGTGATACATCATTAGAACTAGAATTTCAAATATTTATAAAATCATAATAAAAGATAATAGGAATCATGCATATATCTCAAATTTCCAAAATACAAGGTGGTTTATTAGCCAGCATTGTGATTATTGTCCCATTATGCCGGTAAATTTTTCTAATTATCCTTCACTTTTATCTTTTACATTTCTCTGCCTTGCAATTGAAATATGGTTTCTATCTTATATCCTACCATATAGTTGTTGATTTTATATCATTAATATATTAGGACTTTTTACCTTCTTCAATTGACGTTGTACTTGTTTGTAAAGACTAGATGCATATTGATGGAAAATTTATTCACTAAAACCAGTATTATCGGTGTATAAGTAAAACTGATATATCGGTTTGTACCGGGCCTGTATAACCGATAATATCGTTCCATCTTTGTATCGCCGATATTTTCAATATCGTATAGGTATTTTCCGATACTCGATAAAAACCTGTAATATCGGCATGTACAACCGATATTGACTACCTTGGTTACAGGTCAGACCCCTGGCTGTCCACTTAGCTCGCTCGACCTATTTTCATATCAAGTTCACATCCTTGAATCAATAGTTGTACAAATTTTGAAAAACTTATTCAAAATGAAGAAGTTAGCATACGTACCATCATCTTAGCAATATCACACATTGCTATTGCTGGTTCCTGTGGTTCTTTCTTCTTTTCACTTTTTTGGTTCCTAAAAATAATGCAAAACATATAAGAAGATGGAAATAATTCACCCTACACTGATAGATTTACGGTTAGGAAAAAACACATGACCCATCCGTAAAACAGTAAATAGGCTGGGAAATGAACTGTAAGCAATAGTTTGGCGAGGAAACACAATAAACGGTTGGGAAAATACAATTACGGTGGGGAAAATTCTAGCCGAAACATTCATCACCCAAATATTTTTTTGCATACATAGGAATACTTATAGTTGGAAAGTCCCATCCGTGAAGACAAACTCACGGCTGGGATATCGAATTTTCCCAACCGTGTGAATAATTTACGGCTGGGAGTTCATAATGTACTAACTGTAAGTACTACATTACGGCTAGGACGCTAGGAACTCGTAGCTGTGAACATCTCAGGAAACTATTTTTGAAAACCTTAAAATCATCAATCGAACCTATTTTTCCCAATCTAACACTAAAATAACTGGTGGGTTTTTCGATTCTTACCCAATATGAGACATTTGTGGAGGATTCGCTGGTGTTTGAATAGATTGGTTCACCACATTTCCATTAAATGGAACATCAATAACTTGCCATATTTCAAAATGAGGGTTCAATAGGCCAAATCTTGTCACTCTTGATCTTGTCGCCATCTTGAGAATCAGCTTGAGTAGAATCGAATCAACTTGAGTCGTTTGAAGAATCAATGGAGAAGAGAGGGAGATAGGTTTAGGTTTTGGAGAGTGTTTTTGAGAAAAAGAAGAAGAGAGAAAGGGAAGAGTAATTTGATGTGATAAAAGGATTTAGGATTAGGATTAGGTTTTAATTTTAATTAATTTTATTAGAAAAGGAAAAATCTGACTTTTGAGTCACATAAGGTCCCCGCTATCCATATTTTGGCTATCTAAATCACATTAAGCCCCTAAAATCCTATTGGGTTCAAGCCCCAATAATAGGATTCTTACAATTATGTGACATATCATCTGTTCATATAATTGATAAAACAAAGTGGAAATTGAATCCGTTATTAGGAAGGGATTCATTGAAAAAAGGTACTCAGGGGTACCTCAATCCAATAAATACAACCGATATAATAAAGGGAGACCGAATTTGGAATCGATCACCCGCAAATATCCAACTCAAAGTGGCCGATAGAAATTCAAGTCTCACAAAGCTACCACCATGTTAGCCGTTAAACCGGACGTCATCAACAACTCTAGCAAAAGAAACAAAGACAACAATAACAAGATCATCATCAGCAATTTCATCAATTGCTACCAAGGCTCTCAAGACGATTCAGTCTGATTTGTTCCGATCCAGACCTCCAAAAACCGATTCAGATGACCTGTGTTACATTAGGAATTGTTAATGTTACTTAGATTTAGGTAGTTATTGTTACTTTAAAAACATATTTTGTACTTAATTGTACATGATCTTGAAAATATTTGATTGGATCTGATCCAATCACTGCTTTATGCAGTCATACATATTGATTTAACTACAAAATCAATTTGGCCCATTGTTGAGGCTTGATCCTCTTTGAATTCTGAAATGGTTATATTTACTAGGATAAGATTGTTCAAGATCTGGGGGAACACTATAAATTTTTACTGAGGTAGCCTCTTATTCTAAAGAAAAAAAAATCTCACATTTTCATTTTCCTTTTTCAATGTAAAACGGGAGAGTGTAATATATTAATCAAGGAAAAATATAAAAGATTAATGGGGCGTAAACCTGGATTCCAATACAAAAGAAGATAAGTGAAATAAAACTTAAAAAGAAAAAATTCACAAGTTTCACTGATAACATGATTTCTATCAATAAGAAGGCACAATTGGGGGATACTCACATAAATTGGAGGATGCTAAAAAAAAAAAAGAAAAAAAAACATTATGAAGTAATTTAAGTACCTTTTATCCAAATAATATTTGTAATGGCTAAATTACCCTTAAGTATCCCCACGTGTGTTAAGAGTCGGCAGTGGGAAGTGTTACCCGACAATGCCGACCATGACCAATTTCAAGGAAGACAGTTCAATTTCACACAACTATGCAAACAATAGTCGGCATTGGTTCAAATGGAATCGACATTGGTAACTAACAGTCGTTATTGAAATCATGAAAATTGACTACGCCGACTCATAACATGCAAAAATATCCGTATAACTTAATTTCAGTCGGTATTGAATTCAACCTACAAACAATGCCGACTAACACAGTCGGTATTGGTCATCAACAAAACAATATCGACTATAACAGTCGGTATTGCATTCAAACTAATACCAGTGTTGACTGTTACCAGTGTGTACCACAAAAAGAATATCAAAACAAACCCGATACATAGAATGACCAGTCGGTCTTTGGGATGCAAAATTTTCCTTCTCGGATTCCAAGCTTAATTATTTGAGGTATCTTGCCTCTCAAATTGTGAATTTGATTCGTCACGTGATGTGTTACTGAATCATTCCCACAATTTGCAAACATTGATACTTTGTCAATGCATAAATGTTACTCGGTTTCTTGGAGGGGTTAGGCATTTGAAAAATTAAAGACATCTCAATGTCACAAGTTCTGATATTAAAGTTTTACCTGATGATTCTACTATTAACCTCACTAAGATCAAAGTATCGATTTGGGGCTTTGAGACGGTTAAGGCGTCTTGATTTGGCAGCTACTGAGATCAAAGTATTGTTCAAAATCACACAAAAACTAATATTAGTGTTGAAATTAATTTAGGTTTTTAGGGGATACGGGATACCAAATTAAAAATATCCTCTTAGCCAAAATCCAACACCGTATAACCGTGAGTATCCTTCTAGTTGTGGGAGTATCCCACTGTGCCTTCGTCTATAATCCAAGAGCTTACTCTCAAATTTATAAGAATGAAAACTTGGATTGAGTACTTTGACGTGTAACATTCAGTTAAAAGTCCGTTGTCCCAGTGTCGACACTTAAACAGCTATATAACCAACATAAAAAACGAACTTGCAACCTTCTCCCTCTCCCATCTGGTCTTGTTGAAAAATATTTTTGCTTTGTACCTAGTTTGGTTAAACTGAACACATGGAGTAATACAATATATAGGTACGATCGATGTACTTTGTCTATACGTTGTCTAGGAAGTTGACTTTTCATCTAGTCCTTGACTTCTAAGATTACAAGATGAACAAAGAAATGAGTCTCACCAAAACAATCGATATAATTTTCATAACATAAAATGCTCAAAGCAATGTATTATAACCCTATATATTATAACCCGACCAGAAGCAAAAGAGCACAGATATAAGAAGAGGGCAGAAAATGGCAACATAGCTACTTTGGACATGAATTTTAAAGTCCAAGTTTTTACTCTTGTTTTGAGAAGTAATGTAATTTGGGCTGCAAAAATTTCAGTATTTTGTAACAAGTATATTATCGAACATAGTTGGAAAGGGGAGAGCCTATGGCAAATCCTAAACTATCTAAATATCCAGAATTGGAATGAAGATGTAACCGTGTACCGGAATTCTCCTTACGGAGAATATGGTCTTTTCTTATCAATGCAACGAGGGAAACTTCTTTTTCCAAAAAAAGAAAAGAAAAAAAGAATTAAACGATACAGGCTCAAGAGCTACAGACATGGAACCAACAATTTGAGTTCAAAAACTCAGGCTAACACACTCACAATAAAATAAAATAAAAACATACGGAAATTATCAAGAAAATGATCATGACCGATCTAGTACATAGAGTTGTTTGTTTCGCTTCAGTAATTATGATACAAATTAGTCAGATTCACAGGTCCCTGACAACCAACCATTACAGTGAGCCCCAGGACAACATTGGCCAGCGGCACAATTTTCACCTACGTTGAAACATGTACGGACACAATGATGGCCTGAAACACCTGAAACAAAAGGAATATGTACAGGTAATGTACCATAAGCCTGGCATTCTAAATGGGATCCATCATCACAGCATTTGTCGTCACTATTTGGGTCCGTAGAACATTCCTCACCCTTGCTCTTACATGAATGAACGGAATAAAGAAAAAGAGAAAAGATCAAAACAAATACAAAGAAAAAGTTTGCAACCTTCTTGCCCTCCATGACTTGGTTTTGAAACTGAATTTCTTATCTTATAATTTGGTTGGTTGTGGTAGTAGTAGTGGTACTACATAATTTGCTGCGATCTACTTATATATATATATATATGGTTAGTGATCGGTCGTTTGTCCCTCTTGTCCTTAATGAATATGTGTTTCATCGCATAAGAAATGCTTAATAATTACGTTTCAAAAAGTATACCGAGTCCTTGACCCGGTATATGCGCACTAATAAGGATCGCGCTGTGCCTCTCCTGTGGCCTGTGGGGACATAAACAATACCTATTCTTATTTGTTTGTAAGATAGATAAACAATACCTATGAATAGGATCAGTTTTGATACGCTATGTTTAGTAGTGACTTCATTGATCACGTACCCATGTGACAATTGATGAAGCCATTATTAGCACCAACTCCTCCTTTTATATTGGTCCAATAAACAGCAGTAATCGTAGACAAGGGAGAGCTATGGTTTAGTCATCAGTTTTTTGGTTGGATAGCCCTTGGATTTGAACTCCTCCGTCTAAAAGACAAACAAAGTTTGTCTGGAAATTTTATTCCCACAGTCACTCACGATTTCGACACTATTTACCTTTTTGTGATCAAATTATCTTTGAAATGAATCTCGATGCTAAAATTCAAATCAGTGTTTCGCTATGATTTTTGTTGTTTTTGGTCAATTAAGTTTTACATTTTTTCATGTGCTGTGAGAAACCATATGTGGCGCTTGCAGTTGTATCACTTCCCTCTTGAATCAATTGGAAGCTTCCGTCAGCCCTGCCCACCATGCCAGCGAATGTACAATAGATTCGACTTCAACTCTATCACCTAGTATACTTAATTCATTAGTTTTCGTTTAAAGAGTGGACTTTTTAAGGAGTATAATCTATGCCCCGCACCTAACATTTTTAGTCAGACATGCATAAGTTTCAAATTTGATATTATCCTTTCGCGAATTATATGCGTATTATCCGAACACGCATTAATACGCGTATTTAGACGCATTTTTGTAACCCGAGCCAAAATCGTATTTTTTTAGCATTTCCGAATGGTTAGCGGACTATACAATATTTTTTTTAGATAATTGGAGATTTTATTACTTAAATTTCATCAGGATCAAAAAACCCGTCTAACAATGAATCCGTATGCAATGAATTGCAACTGAATTCTTCAAGGACTGACTTATCCTTCCTAACAGACTTAGAGATGGAGTCAGCTAACTGATTAGTAGTTCTCCTTACATGACTGACTTTTGCAAAATTAAAAGAACCTAAAAGAGTTTTAATATCTCTCAGAATTTTCCTATTTTCCCATTGTACAGACAATGAGGTATTATTAATAGCATTAACCACTACTTCCGCATCAGCAATAATATGAATGTTGTCCAGTTCCATAGCTTGTACCCATCGCAGGCCTTCTAATATGGCCATGCATTCTCCAGCTTCCGCATCAACTACTCCAGCTGCATAGGTTCCTTTAAACCCTGTGCATTCTCCTGCAACATTGTATAAAACAACACCAGTACCACACTCATGAGTATCACAATCATAAGAAGCATCTGTAAAAATATTAAAGGCACTAATGCAGTCTGAGTGACTATTATGCACATGATCATGAGAGTACTTATCAAGTGATGCAAACACAGAATCAGAAGTAGCAGTATCAATTAGTCTATCATGCGCAGAATTATTAAAACTCATGAGTTGATATTGGATTCTAGTAGAAGTGTTAATGGGGTTTAGGGTTTTATCCTGGAAAACACAATCACATCTCTCCTTCCAAATAATATAGCAACCAACCATCAGTAATTCACGCCATTTCTGCAGATCATCCACTCCTGTATTTTGCACATCTTGGAACCAAGAGATTATCCATTCTTGGACTGAATGACAATTAACTGAAACTTGTTCAATGTTGATATAAAGCATTCTCCAAACAGCTTTAGCATGACTGCAGCTGATTAGTAGATGAAATAAGGTTTCCTCATCATGTTTACAGATCTCACAATGAGTTTCCATAGTATGCATAGTTTGAGACAATCTCATTCTTGTAGGAACAATACCTTTTAGACACTTCCAAATGAACAGTTTAACACGATGAGGTAACTTCATCTTCCAGAGTGTCTTCCAAACTGTCTTAGGGACCACATTTAAAGCAATCTTCTGTTGAACTTTAACTTCCATGAGCTTGTTGTATGCAGATTTAACAGTAAAATTACCATATCTAGAAGGAACCCATTTAATGCTATCATCTTCATGTAAAGACAGTTGCATCTTCTTAATTTTCTCAACAATGTCTGGAGAGAATAACATGTAAAGGAGTGAAACATTCCAGGCATTAGTTTCTGTGATGACCAGCTCGCTAACAAAGACATATTGAAGATGAGAAGGATGTAGTGGTTCTACTTTGAGGTCAAGACCAATAATCCATTTGTCAGCCCATATTTTTGTTCCTTTGCCATTGTTAACTTCCATGAAATAGTTGTTCTGCAGAATGGACAATCCTAGCTCATACCTTTCCAAATCCATGAAGAATTACTCCTTTCTCCAGTTAAGTGTAAAAACTCTTTTTTTTTTGAAGTATTTAGCCTTAAGAATCTTTGTTAACAAGTGATCATTTTGCTGACAGCTTCTCCAAGCTAGTTTGGTAAGCAGTGCATGATTAAGCATTTCCAGATCTCTGAATGCTAATCCACCCAGATCTTTAGAGATGCACATATTACTCCAGGCAATTAGTTCAAACCTTTATTATTCTTGCACCCCCACCAAAATTTCCTTTGTAGAGAATCAAGTTTTCTAAGAAGTTTCTTAGGCATTTTAAAAGTGCTCATTTGATACATATGAACTGCATTGAGAACAACTTTCACCATAGTAGTCCTACCAGCTTGATGAAGATTTATACCTTGCCAATGTCCAAGTCTTATTTCAAATGACAATTTGATTTTATCAAAAGACTTAACCTTGGATTTACCCTAAAGAAGAGGAGACCGTAAGTATTTCTCATTTTCCTTAGTAGAATTAACTCCCAATATTCTGCTGAGAGTATTGCACACAGAAGGATCCAGATTATTACTATAATGCACTGAGGATTTGTCAAAATTAATGACCTAACCAGATTGTGAACTAAAATCTTCTAAAATTTGAAGTAGATTATTCACACTGGTTAAATTAGCCTAAGTGAAAATGAGACAATCATCTGCAAATAATAGATGGTTAATAGGAGGGGCACCTCTTGCAGCTGTAATCCCTTTAATTGCTTCAGTATCATGAGCATCTAATAAGGTTCTAGAAAACCATTCCATGGCAAGAATGAAAAGATACGGAGATAAGGGATCTTCTTGTCTAATGCCTCTTGTAGGGAAAAATTCATCACAGGGAGAACCATTTAGAAGAACTGACAGGGAAGTAGTACTAATACATTGATGTATTAATTGGCACCAATCATCACTGAACCCAAAACTTTGAAGTACTTTGATAAGAAAAGACCACTCTAACCTGTCAAAGATTTTGACATGTCTAGCTTGAGTGCTAACCAACCTCTTTCTCCTTTTTTCCTTTTCATAGAATGTATTAATTCATGGGCAATGATAGTATTATCATTGATCATTCTTCCTGATACATATGCAGCTTGATAAGGAGATATAATTTTTTCCATGATGGGTTTCATTCTAGAAACTAGAAATTTAGAAATGATTTTATATGAAGTATTGCAAAGACCTATAGGTCTAAAATCAGTAGGAGATGATGGTTTGTTCTTCTTAGGAATTAATGAGATGTAAGTTTTGTTGATCTCTTTTGGTAGGAACTTAGAAGTGAAGAAATTCTTGACCATATCACATACATCATTGCCCACTATGTTCCATTGAGACTTGTAGAAGCCAGCCTGAAAACCCTCAGGACCTGGAGCTGACCAACTCTCCATACTCTTAAAAATTTCTTCATTAGTAGGTGGTAAAAGAAGTAATCTGTTCTCTTCTTCTATGATGATAATTGGAATCTTTAAGTAATGATGTTCCTCAAGTTGTGGATTGCCAGAAGTACTTATGCTCTTAAAATGTTATGTCAGAAGTAAAGATATATCCTCTCTAGAATGAATCCAGGTCCCTGAAGAGTCTTTTAAAGAGTCAATGTTGTTCCTTGATCTTTTCCTCTTAGTTAAAGTATGAAAGTATTTAGTGTTATAATCCATGTCTTTAACAAAGTTATCCCTTGATTTTTGTTTTGTAAACTCATGCTGAATATTGTGTCATTTATCCAATTCTTTGCTTACTTTAATAGCCTTAGAAGTATTGTCTTGAGAATAAGGAAGAGATTGAATTGCAGTCAGTTGCTGCTGGAGTGAGTCCACCTTCTGATTAATATATCCAGATTGATATTTGTTCCATTTGGATAAAGCTCTTCTTGTGAACTGAAACTTTTTAACTAATTTAAATCCTGGTGATCCTTGAACTGTCTTTTCCCATGCTCTAGCTATTTCCATTGCACAAGTTCTATCATGAAGCCAAGAAAGAAAAAACTTGAAAGGCTTCCAGAGTTTAGGTTGAGAATAATCTGTGACTAACATAATTGGACAATGATCACTGCCAAGTTGATTGAGATGTAACAGTTTGGAATCATTAAAAACTGTATTCCATTTAGCATCGACCAAAGCCATATCTATTATGGATCTTTTTCTCCTGTTCCAGTGTTGTTGTTAGACCAAGTATGCCCCTTTCCAAGAAAACCCAAATCTTCTAAACCAATTACTTGGAGAATAGTATGAACTAAACCATCACTTGAGGAAGAAACAGAAGAAGAATTACCATAAGATGAATATTAAGATCTCCCATTAAAACCCAAGGTTGAGAAATATTAAGACCAATGTCTTTTATGAATTCCCACTGAGCTTTCTTCTTTGCATAATTGCAATACCCATACATGCAAGATAACAACCATTCTGGTTGGCTAGGATCACTTTGAACAGCTGCATGAATCATGTTATTTTCACAGCTAACAATAACACATACAAATCCATTTTTCCACATGATAACCAAACCACCAGACAAGCCTACAGGTTGGAGATATCTAATGTTGGGATATCTAAAAGGAGCTAGCAAACTCTTCATTTTATCATCATGAAGTTTAGTCTCACAGAGAAAAATAATATCAGGATCTTGGGTCCTAATAATATCTCTAAGGTTATTCTTAGTAGCTGGGGTGTTAAACCCTTGAACATTCCAAGACAAAACCTTCATGGTACAGGATGATGAAATTAATTCTAAATGCTCTGAAGTACTAACAGTGTTTAAGTTTACATGAAAATTTAATGCTGTGAGTAGCTAATGTAGAGAAGAAACAAATAAGGAATGACAGAAAACTTAGATAGGAATTTAAATTATTTACGTGCACACTAAACTTATTATTGCATGGGAGTTTAATGCAAAGAGTATCTAATGCAAAAGAGCTTTTATGAATACTGATTGGATTTCGAAAAAAGGTAACAGTCAAACAAAATTTATAACATATGATTAACAAATAAGAAATCAAGATAAAAAACCTATTTTTATGCTGAAAAAGATCAGAGAAGAAATGTATTACCTGATTCCGCTTGTTAGCATATGCAGATTGATTTTCTCCAGTTGTGGTCAATTGAATAGTCTCCGAGGATGGATTTGGATTCAACATGGTGCCTTGAGAAGAAGTCTCAGGAACAAGAGGCAAATCTGTGGAAACCCTATCACCTCTTTGACGTTTGCCTAATCTACTTTCTTCATCATCCAAAATGCCTTCACCCTTAAGTAGAGAGTCTAAATTGATAACTTCGCCATCTTTGGGAGGAACAAACGCAGACTTCTTACCAGCTTTCTTCTGAATCTTTCTAACAGTAGGAGCAGCTCTTGAAGATGCAATAGAAATGCTTTTACTTATATTATTGAGTTTTCCAACAAAATAAGGTTTCTCATGAGATTTATTGAGAAAAATTGCAGCATCTTTGCAAGCACTTCTAGAATGATTAATCACATAACATTCAGTGCAAATGCCTCTTGGTTGTCTCTCAAAGAAAAATTGTTGCCATTTAGTCACTCTGGAATTGGTGATACATTTAACTCATCTTCTTAACGGCATAAAAAGATCAACATTGAAGCAAACTTTTACAGGATCGCTTCCAATTGGTATGGCATCCTTCGGTTCAATTGCAGTCACTTCTCCCATAACTTGAACTATTTTTGTAACAGAAGATACATTCATGTGCTCAGGTAGTAAATATTTAAGTTGAATCCAAAATTGTTGGAAACCCCAGTGTTTCTCAGTGTAAATCATGCCCAAAATGTAATCATGAACCACAAGAAGATGCTTGTTAATGCTCCATGGTCTTTCATCTATCACTTTGTTTAGGAGATCCCATTGATCAAACTTGAAAATCATGATATTAGGTTCAACTTCAATGATCCTCAAATTCTCCATAGTTAAAAATGGCCAGGTAAAAAGGGTATGCTTTTCCACAGTATCATAGGTCATTCTTCCTTCAAAAATGATTTTACCAATAGCACTGGCTTCCCAGTTTGAATCAACATCTTTTTCAGAATTAGTGCTTTTGATAATTACCACCTCGCTGGTATCACCCAAATCTAGAGTAGCTTGCTTGAACTTGTTGACTAGATCTCCAACAGTGTTTGAATTTCCTTCCTCCCCACATAACTTTTTAGATTTGAAGCCATGTTTCTATAATGAATGTTCAGAGAAATAGATCTGAGCAGGTTGAGATTTCCTTCGTGAAAAGAATGACTAAAGATATCAGTAATATTTATGGTTTTACTAGTGGGATTTTGAGAATGAGATAAAGCGATAAGAAAGCTAAGAGATGAATGCATAAGATTTTCCTTCCTAATATTGTGGGAACAAAATTTGCCAATATGATTGGTATTTTGAGCAATATTGTAGCTGTCAACTAACGGAGGCAGAAAAATTAGGAAACAAATTAACTGCATAAAATTGACTTTATGGATTTTGTTTTTTTTTGAATTAGCTCTGAGGCGGGATAGTTGACTACCGAGTTTGAGTGAGTTGGAACAGTTTTGATACTTCTTCAGAACAACACCATGAGCAAAAGCTTTGAATCCAATCCAGTTTAATCCTTTAAGCAAAAGCTTGAAGATATATTCAGCAAACCCTATGATCACAACAACAAAAAAGGCAAAAGTCATTAGAGAAAAATCAATTAGCAAAAGCATTAAGGGAAAAAGATAATTAGTTACCCATGAACATCAAAAAAGAAAAGAAAAAGAGAACACTAAATTACCAGCAAGAATAATGAAAAGTTAGAAAAGAGATGCAGAAAAGAGATTTAGCAATCATACATTTGAAAAAAAATGCATAAATTAGATGAAAAAATGATGAAACATTAAAAATAAAGATTATAAAAATGACTGAGTTAACTCAATCTTTTTGCCCGATCCACAGAGCGCTTACTTATGTCATGTTAGAGTTGCATATTTTTGTTGTTGATCCTCTACATTTGCTCTGAACTATACATATACAAATTATTTGCGACATTAAGTCAACTATTATTTCAACCCCATTTTACGGTGATTCCAACCTATTCATCGTGTCCTCTTATATGTACATGTTTGTTGGTGATTATGTTTCATAATTGTTATACACACCATTTAAATCATGGATTTTCATACAGTATACAATAAAAAATCATAAACAATAGCACCCAAATGATTTTTAATACATGGTATATTGGAAAATATATATTTTATAATAAAATATATGCCGCATTTTACGTGTTGAATTAAGATATGTCAAACGCATTAAACACGAATATACGCATTTTCGTGTTTTTCCCGAATCATGCATAACTGACCGCAAATTTGACTGAACTAATATTTCGTCCAACCGACTAATCCAAATGTTAGCCGCTCGCCGAAACGCTAACTAGGACCAAGTGTGACGTTACATGAATTTTATAGCGCGTTTAGATGCACACTTAAAGGTTACTTTTTTACTTCTAGAAGTCAAAAAGCAAGAAATCAGTTTGGATTTAGAATTTTAAATATAGTCCAAATTTGTGCACCCCTCTAAAACCGGGGTGCACATTCCGGCCCCTATCATTGGCTTAAATTCTCGGTCTGGTTTCCGGTTTTCTATTTTACTCCGCCCCTATCATTGGCTTAAACCGGAGTACTTTTTAAAAAGAGTGCGACTTTGTGCACCCCTGACTTAACCGGGGTGCACATTCCGTACCATCTAATTGGATTGAACCAAACATAAATAATAGAATTTTCGGGGGTTATTTTTTCAAACATTTCTCATACTTAAAACGAGTTCCAAGTTCCAACACATGTTTTTATCTCTCTTCTTCTTGATCTATGGATCTAATGGTGAATCTTGAATTGGATTAAGCATCCCTTTTCAGAATGAAGAATAAATTGCACTCTATTGCGGTTAAAAAACTAGAGAAAATTTATACAGTAAAATCCATAAGTACAAGATATTTACGAGTATGAGATGAATGATAACCAATAGATTACTGATATTGTTGCTTTAGTATGCTTTTCAAAAAACAATCCAATAATAGATGATGGTTTGCTTTAGTTTGCTTCGGTTCAATTCTACAATACTGGTGTGATTGAATTGGCAAACCCATTTTCATATAAAAGGTTTCGATTTCCTCAGAAATATTTATGTTCTGTTAGAGAATGCGTTCAAGTGTGTAGTGTGTGTGTGTGTATCTTAAAGCATGTGTAGTGTGTGTGTGGTGTAACCGACAGGTGTTAGTTAACTCAGGTAGGTGATCGGTAACAACTATCACCTATGTGTTGGTCAATATGCTGAACAATCATAGTCTTTAAATAACTGTCTTCTCTTTCAATGAGTCTATAATTAAAATATCTGAGTAATGAATCAATGAAACATTCAGTGAGAATTGTTTAACGACATTCATCTCTTCACATGGTATCAGATACCTTTTTCAAACCCTAATTCAATATCAACTTCAATTTTACAGTTCAACAATGGCTGAAATCAACAAACACATCTCTCTTACCTTTAAACCACCTTCAAAATTAACATCAACAAATTATACTCTATGGAAATCTCAGATTGTACCTCTTTTACGAAGTTATAATCTCTTCAGTTTCGTTGATGAATCTTATCAATGTCCTGTGAAATACTTTCGTAAAACTTCTCCTGCTGGTGAAGCGATACTTGCAGCTCCGTCGTTTATAGATCCTGATCCTGATAATGACTTTGTTCGAAATTCTGACTATAATTACTGGGTAAACCAAGATCAAGCTATTCTATCCTGGTTGTTTAGTGCTTGCACCGAAGAATCTCACTCACAGGTAATCGATTGCACATTTTCTCATGAAATCTGGACTCGTTTAGAACATAATTTCAATTCATCTACGAAGTCTAGATTGATGCAACTAAAAACTGATTTAGTTCATCTAAAGAAAATTAGTGATACTATGCTTGTTTACTTCAACAAAGCACGTTCTATTTCGCATCAATTAGCACAAATTGGAAGAGCAATTTCTGATGAGGATCTAGTTTTTCACATTCTACAAAGTTTTCCACCTGAATTCAATGCTTTCAAAACCTCTATCACTACACAACAATTGAAAAATGAAAACCTAATCAGTTCCTCTGAGTTACTAGGATTATTACTTTATGAAGAAGCTCGTGTGAATTCTGATTCCAAAGTAGATCTTACAACGGCATCAACAAATGTGTCTACTCAACAATCACATTTTCAGAACACTTATCCATCATTTGATCCTCAATACTCAAACTTTAATCATTCACCTACTGCTTATTACCAACTATATTCAAATCCTACATATTATACACCTTCCAATTCAGCTCCATGGCATAACTCTTACAGAGGTTCATTTAATAGATCCAATGGATATCGTGGCAATCAATCTAGTGGTGGTTATAGAGGTGGTATATTTGACAATGGTGGTAGATCTAACAGGTTTGACTCAGGAGGAAGATCTTATCAAAACTTCTTTCCTCCTGCTTCACAAGTCAAGAACAACACTTCTGATCCTTGTCAAATTTGTAAGAAAGGTGGACATATAACACCTGATTACAGGTATAGATATAGTGAAAACTCAATGGTTAAAGATTATAACACCAGTTATGATTACTATGGAGAAGATCATGAAGATTATTGGTGTCCAGAACCTGAAGCATTTGCTGTTTACAATGACAACACTGCATCTACTAGTTCTTTATGGGTACCTGACTCAGGGATACACATCACATTACTTTAGATCTCTCTAATATAAATCTTCATTCTGAGTACCAAGGACATGATCAAGTAAAAGTTGGCAACGGCTCAGGTTTGCACATTACTCATGTTGGCTCTTCTACTTTTCAGCTTAATGATGTTCAATTTACTCTGTCAAATGTGCTTCATGTGCCATCTATTACTAAAAATCTTATTTCTGTGCATCAATTTGCAAAGGAGAATAACTGTTACTTTGAATTTCATCCTGCTATATTCTATGTGAAGGATTTGGTTACTCACAAGGTTATCCTCAGTGGTCTTGTTAAAGATGGCTTATATCATTTGGAATTCACTGCCAGTCAACTCAAACAAGCACTCTCTGCAACCACTTCAGCTAGCTGGCACAACAAGTTAGGACATCCTGCCTACAAAACTTTGAAGCATGTTTTATCCTCAGTTGATGAAGTCATTGATATACATTTATCTACTCAAATATGTTCTGCATGTGAGACTGCTAAAAGTCATGCTTTACCTTATATATCCTTCTGGTACAAATAAAGTGTATGGTCTTTTAGACCTTATTCACACAAATGTATGGGTCTCTCCCATTTGCTCCATCAATGGATACAAGTACTATGTCTTCTTTTATTGATTCTTACAGCAGATTTACATGGCTCTATCCCTTAGCTTACAAGTCAGAGGTTCTTCCTACATTTATTAAATTTAAATCCTATGTTGAAAATATTTTGAGTAGAAAGATTAAGCATGTTCAATCTGCTAAAAGTCATGCTTTACCTTATCCTTCTGGTACAAATAAAGTGTATGGGTCCTTTAGACCTTATTCACACAGATGTATGGGTCTCTCCCATTTGCTCCATCAATGGATACAAGTGCTATGTCTCTTTTATTGATTCTTACAGCAGATTTACATGGCTCTATCCCTTAGCTTACAAGTCAGAGGTTCTTCCTACATTTATTAAATTTAAATCCTATGTTGAAAATCTTTTGAGTAGAAAGATTAAGCATGTTCAATATGACTGGGGAGGTGAATATAGAAATGTGTCTACATATTTGGATAATTGTGGCATAGGCCATAGAGTTTCATGCCCTCATGCACATGCTTAGAATGGGAAAGCTGAGAGAAAACACAGACACATAGTGGAGACAAACTTAGCTCTACTTTCACATGATGCACTTCTTATTTCTTACTGGAGATATGTTTTTGAAATAGCCAAATTTTTAATCAACAGACTGCCAACATCACAACTACATCACATATCACCTTTAGAAACTCTGTTTCACATAAAACCTGACTATCAATTCCTACACACATTTGGTTGTGCATGCTATCCTTGTCTCAGACCTTATAATCATCATAAATTATAACCAAGGTCAGTCAAATACATCTTTTTGGGTTAATATACAACAATCAACTCCAATTGCAACAACTAAATGCTCTGGTCCCTCTCAATTGTTTGCAGATCCATCTCTGTACAGAAGTGTTGGTGCTCTGCAATATACAACAATCACTAGACCAGATGTGGCCTTTGCAGTTAACAAAGCCTGCCAGTTCATGCAGTCTCCTACTGAAGCTCATTGGACAACAATAAAAAGAATATTGAGGTATCTAAAAGGTACCTTAGGCTATGGTCTTCAATTTAAACGCTCTAGTTCCCTGCAACTTCAAGCTTTTTTAGATGCAGATTGGGCTAGAGACATTACTAACAGGCGCTCTACTAGTGGAATGGCAATTTTTATGGGCCCTAACCTAATTTATTGTTGTGCCAGAAAGCAGAAAAGTGTATCTCGCTCAAGCACTGAGGCTGAATACCGTGCTCTAGATGATGCTACTTCTGAGATTACTTGGATTCAATCTCTTATGTCAGAACTTTAGTTTACATCACCTAGGCCTCCAGTTCTCTGGTGTGACAACATGGGAGCCACTTACTTGACTGCAAATCCCATATTTCATAATCACATGAAACACATCGAGATTGCGTTTCATAATGCCCGTGAACTGGTGGCATCTAAATCTCTTGAAGTCAGTTTTTTCTCCACTCAAGACCAAATTGCAGATATCTTTACGAAAGGTCTTTCTACCAATCGATTTGCTTATTTTCGTTCAAAGCTCAGTGTCTCTGTTCCTCCTTCGACACTAGACTTG
>JAJJMB010000948.1:5001213-5036539 GCA_023531105.1 Papaver atlanticum
ACCTGTGTGTTGGTCAATGTGCTGACCAATCATAGTCTTTAAATAGCTGTCTTCTCTTTCAATGAGTCTGTAATGAAAATATCTAAGTAATGAATCAATGAAACATTCAGAGAGAATTGTTTAACGACATTCATCTCTTCACATATTCCTAGTAACACTAGATTCTCTTCTTTGATTCCCACCAATGGACAGCGTGTTCAAAGATGGAAAAGATTTTGATACTACTCTTGAAAATCACCTCATTGTTTCAAACTTTTCTCCATCATCCACATATCAAGAATTATATGATGAACAAGTCCATGATTATCTAGCAAAAAAATGCAATTTTAAAAGTTCAGAGAGATAAACGAAAGAAGAGTTTAATTAGGAAAGAGAAAACCTTAATTAGGAAAGAGAACCTTAATTAAGAAATTAATTTTAATTAGGAGTATCAGATAGTAATAAAGAAACAAACGTCCGTTTATCTGGACTAATAGAAAGATATGGAATGTGCACCATCAGGTGCTCAAAGTTGAACTCTATTTTTTTATATTTTAATTTAAATCTGCATTTAAACCGGAAATATATACACCTACGCTTTTTTCTCTCCCATCTCTTCCATAAATCAAATATTTTTGATAAGTTAACCGTAAATCATACTATCCAGTTTTTGAGTAAGATTTGATTGTAGCTTCCACAACTAGCAGAGCCTTCAGTGTCCTCTCTGACGGTCGTCGTTGATGGACATCACCAAATCGACCATCACTAAGACAATAATCTTTTCATATCATGGAATGTAACTAAATCTAACATCCATGGAAACTCAACCTTGTTGATGTGATAAGCTGCTGGGACTAAGTTTTCAATGACGATTCAGATCAAACTAGGAATCTTTAGTAGCAGAAAGAAATGTAAATGAATATACTAAACATTAAGTATGTTTTATATGTTAATCGTCCAAAACCAAGTAAAGAGTAGAAAAAAATTGTGCTAACTTCTTAATAAAGCTCTTTGTTTCAAAGTAAACATATTAAGCTCTTTGACATGTAACGAACGTAAGATTAAACGCATGCATACAAACAGTGACGGGACCGGAATTAGTTAGATAAGGGGACAATTATGTACTGTAACATAAAATTGCAGCTGCAGGCCGCCCGAAATTTTTAGGCGCATTTTTTGTTCTTCAAAAAATTGTTATATAACATGTTACCCTTATTTTATTTCACAAAATTTTGAAGCTTATGTCAAATTTCATATTATCTAAACCTATCAGTAGCATTTTTCAAAATAAATTATGAAGTTGATGTGAACACTTCGATGACTTGAAGTTATTAGACTGATCTTGCGAGGAGGATGATCGTACGAAACCTAAGTTTTCTTAGCCCACTAGTGTGGTACTAATTCTACAAAGGCCAATTCGATAAAAATCAAAATTTTCTAAGCATATTATAGTGTAATATTGCAAATTTAAGGCAGGAAAAATTTATAAATATCTAAATTTCTATAAGCTTATTACGATAACTTTACAAATTCAAGAGAGGATAGGTCTCACCTGGCTCCGTCACTGCATACAACCATGAGAAAACTATATATATTAGAAGTATTATCTATGAATACGGAGCTTATATTCGTTAAATATCAAACGCACACATACAACCATGACTTACAAAAGCAGAACATACATAATAATTTATTTATCAAGAAAATGATTATGATTATCGATCGATCCAGTACTAGAGGAGTCTTACTTGACCATATCCAGTTCTGAGTAACCAATATATAAACATATCAATGAAGTAATAAGGGCTAGTAATTAGCTAGCTACACGGACAACAAATACATAGACGAATTGAGCCAATCATTATATCAATAAATCTGATACAAATTAGTCAGATACACAGGTCCCGAAAAAGTCACCGTCGCAGTGTATCCCTTCCCCGTGACAACAATGGCCCAATAATCCACAACCTTCACCGGCTAAGGAGCAATGACGTACACAATCCCTGAAGAATCCTCTGCAAAGTAACTCATAATTTCCTTGACAGCAACCATTTTCATGGGTTGGGTTAAATTCACAGTCTGTTTCGCCCTCATTTTTACAAGAATGAACAGAATAAAGAAAAGGAGAAAAGATCATAACCAACACAAAGAAGAAATTTGCAACTTTCTTACCCTCCATGATCTAGGTAGCTTGTTACGGATAATCTAATCTTATAATTTGTTGGTTGTTGTAATACATATCTAATTTGCTACCAGGTACCCCTATATATAGTACTGCAAAGTTGGTCATATGAACTGAAAGAAATATTTTATTATTAATCTCATTCAATGATTTGGGATCATATTCATTTAGAAGTAGAACCTTCCTTCCATTGCATATAATAGTATGTAGTATTTATTAATAGTATGATACTCCCGCGACAGAAAACAAATATTACATACATAAAATAAAATAAAATAAAATAAAAAAAAAAAGTACTGTAATATAGAGAAAGAAAGAAGAAGACACAAAATAGAGGGGAAGAAGAAAGAGAGAAATTCTATTAATGTGTACAATAAACTAACATTAGAACCTCTATTTATAGGGATAGACACAAGAATATCCCAGTAATAAATTAGATTTGCCCTAGATATTCATAACATAATTACACATTTATAACAAAAAGAAGATAAGAAAGATTTTTTTCTTTTTAAACTATGCATGGCCCGTCCTGCCTCCTGGCAGCGTAGCCACCGGCTTACTCCCTCTGTGCAAACTCGGCCCCCTTCCCCACAGTAAGTTAGTAATAATTACACGAGATCTCCAATGTTTGAGCGGAGACTCGAACTGCTGACCTCCTACTTGAGAATCAAACTCCTGA
The DNA here is from genome assembly GCA_023531105.1 of Papaver atlanticum. Taxonomy (NCBI): domain Eukaryota; kingdom Viridiplantae; phylum Streptophyta; class Magnoliopsida; order Ranunculales; family Papaveraceae; genus Papaver; species Papaver atlanticum. Next base: position 5,004,054 of record JAJJMB010000948.1, read on the forward strand.
CCAACTGGGCTAAAAAAGAAGGAAGATGATATACATACTCTGATTTGAATTGTGGGACCCGCCATTCACCGGAGTTAACGGGCCAGGTTTTGCATGGGTAGTCCCCATACTCGGTGAGATCTGGGACATCAGCTGGGAAAAAAAGTGTCATTTCTTTATATAAGCTTCACATGACTGAGGAAATGGTCGCATCACCTCAGGGCTCAGGTACCTAATCACTTGAAGTATTTGTAACAAAGGTGTGCTCGTTCACCTTTTTTTTTTTTTTTTTTTGGCTCAGTAATACAGGTTTCATTGATAAACAGAAAAGCCACAAAAATTACAGAAAAACGAGCAAAAAAGGAAACAAAAGACAAAAGAAAACTACCCTTTATAGATAGGATAGTTAACTAAGAGTCTAAGACTAACTACACAAATCTGTAATAAGGTTGATCCGGAACTTCAATGTGTGTCAAATACCCGGTACCTATAGTTGGTAATCAGATATGGTTGTATATTGAAATCAAACCCAACACATGTATGTTTTTAATCATGTATTAGTTTTCACTTTGGATATAGTATCGGTATCCTTTTGAACTTATAGCAAGACATAAGAAATATCCACTTTTTTTACTACTCTTATATTCAATAATTAAGGGATCGGTCAATTCACAAAGAACTAATCAACGCCATTATTAGTACGTAGTAATCACTATCCGATTATTAATCAAATCATTATAATTAATACAACCCTTAATCATTATCAAAAGCCGCATTGGTATCAGTAGTTGTATTGTCCACTTCTAAAGAGTTGACATTAAGGTTAATAATCACCTAGCTAGCTAATATACTTAATAATTTCTAATAATTTCCATATGTTCATAGGTTAGTTATAGTCATTTATAAAGGGGTTAGAGCTCAGCTTATTGTTAGGCTTCCCACTAATTTTTTATCAGATGATAGTCTTTCTGAGATGTAATTTCCAAATTAGAAAGAAGAAGAAAAAAATGAGTTGTTGATCCGCAGCAGACGCCGAGCATCACGCTATGCTCCACTTGCACGCAAGTGCCTTTGACTGGTAAACAAGACACACTAATCTTTCGGGAGATAGAAGAATATATTTGAGTCTTATATTGTTCAAGAGTCAACGATGGATATATGTCGACTCAAAAACCAATTCCAGGTGCAGACCAACAACTATGAGGATATAATTAAAATTTGGTTGTCAAAACCTAATACACTTCATTGTTGAGAGAAACCAATTTATATCTAAAATGTATGAAAATTTTATTCAAGACCATGGAAACTATATGTTCATTTTTACTCATTTGTGTTCAACTTATTCAATGGTGCCCATGATTGCATAAATTTATCACTTGGAGGGTTCATCAATCTCTGCTTGGTCATGCATGGACATTATTTTGTATATTTACCTGGAGGGTGATGGGATTCCTTGTTGTTGTCTTTCCTAGTCTTTACCTTTCCACCTAGAGATTTCATTGAAAGAGGGTTGTTCATATGCGGGATTCCTTGAAAATTGCGCAAGTCGTTCACTTCTTCATCCAGCATGTCATTTATAGTTTTAGTTTTGGTGTCATAACAAGAAAGACCTCTTCCATTCCACATTAAAACGCCATTGTTCTCTGTGAGCGCGAAAGGTTCGTAGTAGTTTCTGCCGTTGATAATTGAGCATAGCATATGAAACTCCAGGTTCCAACTCCAGGATTGATTCCCTTCTTCCTTATTATCGGTTTCCTTCTGCTTATTTTTATGACCATATGTCCAATTCTCCGCCTCCTCTGACTAAACGAACCAGACATAAAACCCCTCCCAACACCTTGATTTGAGAGTCGGCATTCTCACTTCCACCAAAACATGGTGGTGTAGCTGGGAGGCATTGGAATTTTTCATCTGCCAAATCAAAAGCCACAATTTTTTTTTATCGTAGTCCAGCCAGTATATTGCAAGGACACCCCTCTTCTTTAGTGTGTAGGTGACTTCTCCTAGACTTCTCCACCCAGCAGTGTTCTTCCCAAGTGTATATATCTCAACAAATCCTTTAGTGAATGGCCTATGCACATTGATTCTGTCCCGATAATGGATGCGAATGATCTTGTACTCGTTACTCCAAGGATGATAGCCAAATTCACTGACAACATAACCCTTTTTGTATTCCAGGCGGGGAAGGTTAATGTATTCCCTAGTGATGGGATTGCAGATGTAGACGGGATCATTGACTTGGTGATGCGGTACACGGAAACAAACTATGCCATTCCAAGAACCAACCATCTGATCCACGAATGAATGACGATATCGAAGGTTAATGACAGGATGTTTGATCTTTGTAAGACTTTTGAATGAGCACTTTTCCTTTTCAGAACTAATCTTACTGAAAATCTCGTCATAATCTCCATAGTAAAGTTGAAGGTTCCTTTCCCTTCCAGACCGAAACAAGAATAAAATACCCACTTTTTTGTGAGAGAGGATATTTTCCCATGTTTTGCATACAAGTTTGCACTTCTAAAGAGGCTCTGGATGAAGATGGGAAAGGATTTCTAATCTCAAATCTTCGGAAGATCCTCCATAAACAAAAATAAAAATAATAAATAAATAACACCCAAAACCAAAAATATCCTGAAACTTCAAGTATGATAGTCAATCCTCTGGCCAACTGCGCAATTTTTCTTGTTGGTACCTCTTAAGTGTATAAAACTATAAATAGAGTTTTGAGAAAAGGATTTACTTTTAGAAATATATCTAGTTTAGGAAACCTTCTTCAAAAGAGAAAAATACATGCAAACAATAATCGAGCAGCATTTTGTTGACACCGCATCCTTAGAAGTAACATACTTTTTACATTTACTGATAATGTAGTAGATGATTGAATGCAAAATATAAATGATTGCACACTTGAAAAAGACGAACTCTTTAACTAAAGTCATGGACCTAGAACTACAAAACTTTACAATGGGACTGTTTTTTCTTTCCCACCCTACAAATAGCATAACTCATGCGGACAATCACTATTCAATGCTAGAGGTTCAGACTCGAACACTGGTTTTTCTCTTTCTCTCTTCCTCTTCCTTGGACTCGGGTGTTTCCTCCCGCTTCTTTCGTCCCTTATAGGGGGAATAAAATTTCTTTCTTACATTATTAAACACCACATTGGAAGGAACTACTGAAAATTATCAAAGACCTCACATTTTTTCTTCAGTATTCTCGAAGGAAAAACTTCTAACCGAATATCGATAAGAAAATCAAAAAAATCTTCTGCCCAACTAGCCGTTTGTTTGAAATCAATCCAGGGTTACAGGATGGAAAGGATTAATAACACTGAATAATACTACCACTCTGCTTACACCAGTCTCCATCCTGGCTACAGCCTGTCAACACTTTACACCTGTCTCTCATTCATTGGTTCTCTCTGTGAGTTCCTATTGGCGGTTGATTCAGCCTGTAATAAAAAGACATTGTCTTCTTGCTTTTGCTGTTAATTAAGATTTTAGGTTTTCTGAGTGATTGTGTGAGGTTCTGTAAATTGTGATCTTCTTTTCAACATTAATAGATTCCAGATTGTTTGATTCTACAATGGTATCAGACTGAGAGATCTCTATATCTCTCAGGTTTTCCGATCTTACATAGCTTCCATTTCTTCAATCTTCATCAGTTCTTTCTTTAATTTTCATGATTCAAGAATTTCCTGCTTCTTCATCAATGGAGAATCCTACTGCAACTTCGATTTATAGTATTCCAATTCATCAACTCACTCATTTTGTTAATCTCAAACTCACATACAACAATTTTATTACATGGAAAAACCTAATGGTACCTGTTATTCGAAAATTCAAAATCCAAAAATATCTCGATGGATCTCATCCTTGTCCTCCTCAGTATACAAATTTACGTAATCAGGCGAATGGAATAGAGAATCCTCTGTATCTTGATTGGATTGATGATGATACATCAATCATCCTGTGGATACGTTCAACAATTTCAGAATATGTTCTTGCATATTTTTCCATATTTGAAACTTCTCATGAACTTTGGCGTAGCATTGAAGAAAGATTCTCTAGAGCATCATCAACTCATTTGATTCAATTACATACGAAACTTCTTTCTCTTAAGCAAGGTGACAAATCCATCCTTACTTTGATAAATGAAATCAAGACTATTTCTGATCAACTTGCAGCTGCTGGAGAGGTTGTTTCTGATCAAGAACTTGTTGTTGTAACTCTATCTGCTCTCAATTATGATTATATCATATTTGCCACTGCTATGAGACACAGAAATTCTCCAATCTCCTGTATTGAATTACATAATCATCTACTTAGTGAAGAAATAGTTATTACAGATCGTCATCAAGCTTTACTTTCAGATTCTGCAAATAAGGCTTTTGCTGCTCAATTAAATGCTTTTCGATCCACTGGTAGAGGTTATGGTGGTCGTTCTGGTGGTTTTCAAGGTAAATATAACTCAAATTATGGAAGATCAACTGCTGGTAGATTTGTTTACTCATTTAGCAGAGTAAATACTAATACTTATTCAACTGGTAGAGGTTCAAGTTCTTCTTCTTCTGCATCAACCTTAGATGTTAGACCACCTCAAGGTTTGAATTCTTCCAATACCTATCCTAATCAATCTCCTATTGAATGTCAAATTTGTCGCAAAATTGGCCATAGTGCTTTAGAATGCAGAAATAGGCTCAATTTTTCTTATCATAATGATCACACTCCACATCATCTAAGTGCAATGCTTGCCTGTGCCAATATAATGGGAGAAAATCCATGGTATGCTGATATTGGTGCTAATCATCATGTTACTTCTGATGAGACTGAGTTACAAGCTATCAACACTTATGAGGGTGTTGAAAAGATTCAAGCAGCAAATGGAAAATGCATGCCCATTACTCATTCTGGTTTTTCAATAAAGTCTACTCCCAACCACACTTTCAACTTGAATAATATTCTTCTAGTACCTCAAGCATCACAGAACTTACTTTCAGTCCATAAGTTTACTTCAAACAACAATTGCTCCATAACTTCTGATGCTTCTGGATTTTGTGTGAAGGATTTATCAACTGGGAAGACAATTTTACAAAGACCACACAATAATGGTCTCTATCCTTTACATTTTATCCATCAATCCACTTAAAAGGCTCTCTTCACTACCACAACAACTATTCCTGCTGAAGATGGCATAAGAGACTCGCATATACATCATTTCAAACTATGAAGCATGTCTACAATTCTCTGAACTTGTCCCATGTAATAAAGTCCCCTTTATTTTGTAATGATTGTCAATTATGCAGAAGTTAAAAACTTCCCTTTACACTTTCTAGTCATTGTAGTTCTAAGCCTTTAGAATTACTGCATATTGACTTATGGGGTCCTTGTCCTTTTCAATCCATTTCTGGATACAGATATTATGTTAATATCATTGATGATTACTCCAAATTCTGTCGGATATATCCTTTGTTTGATAAATCTGAGTTCAAGACAATCTTTTTTAAGTTCAAAGATCAAATTGAAAATTCTTTGAAATGCACAATTGTGACAATAAGGACTGATGGAGGTGGTGAATTTGTTAACAATAAATTAGCTTCATTCTTATCTACTAGTGGCATTATTCATGAAGTTACTTGTCCCCATACACCTGAGCAAAATGGTGTAGCTGAATCCAAGCACATACATCTACTAGACATTGGCAGGACTTTTCTTATTCAATCAGGTATTTCTTAGTCTTACTGGGTTGAAGCCTTTACAAATGCAAATTATACTATAAACAGACTTCCCACAAGATCTTTAGGGAACAAATCCCCATTTGAAGTTTTGTTTCACAGATCTCTAGATTATACTTATCTCAGATCTTTTGGATGTCTTTGCTTTCACTGGATAAAACCTTATGCACCTCATAAATTGGCTCCTAGAAGTACTTCTTGTTTATTCATTGGTTATAGTCAACACCAAAAAGGTTATAGATGTCTAGAACTTGCTACTGGTAAAGTTTTCATCTCCAGACATGTAACATTTAATGAGTCTGTGTTTCCTCTTAGAGTTACTCATATATCAGCTGCTTTATCTGATACTTGCAACTCCACTAAAGTTACTTCATAGTTATCATTAGTACAGTCATTATCTCTTTCTCCAGCACAATCTGACACTATGCTTACACCAGATACCTGCAGTTCTCCTATAGACACTTCTCAGTTGTCTTCAATGCAGCCTAACACTATATTTGTATCAGATACTGGTTCATTACCTGAAGTTTCTTTATCAAGATTGTCACCTACTTCTCCTACTACAAATGATCACTCCATGATTACCAGAGGGAAAGCTGGTATTTTCAAACCTAAAGTATATTCAACATTGCATTCTGTTTCTGCAACATTACAGGCTAAGCAATCCCCATCTCTACCAACTTGTTATAGTCAAGCCATTAAACATCCAAAATGGAAGGTTGCTCTACATGAGGAGCATCAAGCACTCAAAGATGCAGGTACATTTTCTATTGTTCCTCCTCATCCTTCTCAAAATATAGTGGGTTGTAAGTGGGTGTTTAGAATCAAACATAAAACAGATGGAACCATTGATAGGTTCAAAGCAAGACTAGTTGCTAAAGGGTATCATCAATAAGAGGGTCTAGATTACACAGAAACATTTAGCCCTATGGCCAAACCTACAACTATTAGAGTTATTCTTTCTCTAGCTGTTAACTTCAACTGGTCAGTTACTCAACTTGATGTAAGTAATGCTTTCCTTTATGAGGATCTTACTGAAGATGCTTACATGAATCAGCCTCCAGGTTTTATTGATCCTCTTCATCCTGATTATGTGTGTAAACTTCATAAAGCTCTCTATGTACTTAAGCAAGATCCTAGAGCTCGGTATGAGAAGCTTCTTAATGTGCTGTTATCCTTTTGCTTCACTGCATCCACTGCTGATTCCTCACTCTTCATTCAAAAGTGCAATTCAAGACTTACCTTGATCTTGATTTATGTGGATGATATTCTTATCACCGGTAGCTCTCAAAAATACTGCTCAGACCTTATTCTTCAACTTCAACATCATTTTCCAATCAAAAACTTAGGTGCAGTTCACTACTTCTTGGGATTGGAAATTAAAAGGAATGATACTTGTATGTTTATGTCTCAGACAAAATATGCATTGGATCTCTTGGATAAATTATATATGGGTGGAGCTAAGCCATGTAATTCTCCTGTTCCTGCTCATGGCAAGCTTGTTGCTTCTTCTGGCTCATTACTTCCTGATCCTACTCCATATAGGTCCCTAGTTGGTGCTCTACAATACTTAACCTGGTCTAGGCCAGAGATTAGTTATGCTGTGAATCAGGTTTTCCAACATATGCAACATCCTACTTCTGATCACTTTGTTGCAGCCAAGAGAATACTCGGGTACATTAAAGGCACATTGGATTATGGTGTATTGTTTAGTAAAGGCCTTTCTGCAGTTCATGGATTTAGTGATGCTGATTGGGCTGGAGATCCTGACACTAGAAGGAGTACTGGTGGCTACTGCATCTTCTTTGGTTCAAATCCAATTTCTTGGTCAAGTAAAAGGCAAACCTCAGTTGCTAGATCTTCCACTGAAGCTGAATTCAGAAGTCTTGCAAATTCTGCAGCTGAAGTTTTGTGGCTTTGCAAACTTCTTCAAGAATTGCACATTCTGCTACCGGTTTCACCAACTTTGCTGTGTGACAATCAAAGAACTATTTCATACTCCACCAATCCTGTTTTTCATTCCAGAATGAAACACTTGGCTATTGATTACAACTTTGTGAGAGAACTTGTTCAGTCCAAAGATTTACAGGTATCTTATGTTTCTACAGTTGCTCAGGTTGCTGTTATCTTTACAAAAGGATTAGATGGTCCCAGGTTTGCTCTTTTGCGTAACAAGCTGAAGGTGCTTCCTTTTCTGCCCATATCAGCTTGAGGGGGGCTAATAACATTAAATAATACTACCACTCTGTTTACATCATCCTGGCTACATCCTGTCAACACTTTACACCTGTCTCTCATTTATTGGTTCTCTCTGTGAGTTCCTATTGGCGGTTGAATCATCCTATAATAAAAATACATTGTCTTCTTGCTTTTGCTGTTAATCAAGATTTTAGGTTTTCTGAGTGATTGTGTGAGGTTCTGTAAGTTGTGATCTTTTTTTCAACATTAATAGATTCCAGATTGTTTGATTCTACTAAGGATTTTACTAGAAGGGCCAAAAATATGACAACAAGCTGTAAAATACACTTTCATATATGAAATAGAGGAGGTAAGAAGTAATTCTCAGCAGACACTTTATATAGGATTCGAAGGAGCTGAATCAGCCAAAATGTTCTTACCTCATGCCAATAAGTCAACTCTAAAGGATTTGAACAAGTCAAGAATACAACATACATTGCAGTAGAAAGATGTAACTTAGAGAAGGCATAATAACCTGCATATATCCAACATTTTCCTCTTCAAGATTGATACCTCCAATGAGAATAGGATGACAGGGATCAAAATTTTCAACCATCCCAAAAGGAACATCACGAACCTCCATCCTTATATAATCCCATGTTCTAAAACCCTAATCTCCAGATATGGTAGCTCCACGAGATCAATTTCCCTTTGTATCTTAGGCGATAAAGGAAATGGATCAGTTGAGCTTGTAACGCCAGCTATACGGAGATCACCAGCCCCTGCTATATGCACATGGAACGACACATGAAGTCAGTTTGTTGGATACAGATGCAAGTAAAATTTGTGGCAGAAGAAGCGGAAACGTTAAGTATGCTCTTTCCTATACAAGAGTCCCTTCTACAGACTATTGTACACCCCGACTTATCACAGGAGGCAGTTATAATAAGAAAATATGGCATAAGAGCTTAGCTTGTGGTTTGAATAAAAAAAGTTATAATACTTGAACTGTTTATTAATTCTGTCGCCAATTACATATTGTGGATTTAACAGTTTAAGAAGAACCATAACAGATTAGTTGATAAAACAAAAAACAAGAAACACTAAAATGACATAATCTAAAGCCGCAGCCAAAAAATCAAGGTGTATTATCCAATCTAAAGCAGCAACAACTTAGAAGAAAACATGCAGCAAAGTAGTTTTTCGTATTTGTCTATAACCTCTAACACCTCGAATGGCAATTTCCTTGTGATTTCTGTTTTTCAAGATTCAAAATTAGGTACATATCGCCGGTGCCACTATAGTACAGTGGTAAAGTCACTGGGTGATGATTCCAGTGACCCGAGTTCGAAACTCGCTAGGCATCAAATTCTTTACCTTAAAAAAAAAAAAAAAGGTATATATTCATGTGACGTCATTTTTTTTTTGTTGTAAAAGCAAATTCATTACTAGAAAAGAAAGTTACACAGATTTATCCAACTCAATAATTGAGTGGATGCATCTTGGTGGGTTCTCAGCCCAAACTTGGTTACATTGATACTTCTTGGCATATTTGGCTAAGCCATCAGCCGCTTCATTACTGTCCTAAGAAAGAAAACACAGATATGCTTCTGACATTTTTACATGGTCAGAATACAAAAATAAGGTTTACGTGGCAAATCTCTAATCCTAAAAAATAATGGAATAAAATGCATGTTAGACATCGAGTGCACCAAAAAAAAAAAAAAAGTACATATTCATGTAACGTCAAAACTCTGTATTAGAAATCAGATATGCTTCTGACATTTTTACATGGTCAGAATACAAAAATAAGGCTTACGTGGCAAATCTCTAATCCCAAAAAATAATGGAATAAAATGCATGTTAGACATCGAGTGCACCAAACAAAAAATTTGAGGTTTCACAGATTCACAGGTACCTAGCAAAACAAATTACCCTTAGCTGCGTTTATTAAACTACTATTGGGTGCAATAATCAAAAACAAAGAAAAATCAAATAAGAAAAAGTTATTGATATTTAGCTCCTTTATAATGGAAGTGATCGATTTGACGAAACGAACGAGCTTCCCATATCTCCACAACAACAACAATGCAAAACTTCGGAAAAACAGAGTGAGTCACGTGTTCAACACGCTGTCCTTAAAACATTAGCGCCCGGCTACACGCAAGAGTGATGCTATATCCCTCACAGGACGGATATCTCCAGGATAAAACACCCTACTACACCTACTACTAGCATATGTAATAGATGCTCAACTTGAGCTTGGAAACTCCAAAAAACCCTTAAGGAAATAGCGAACGCTAAAGAAAACAATATAAAATATTTTCCCTTGGGGGTCTCTCTAAATTATAGAGAAACTCCTTTCCCATAGATTTTACAAAAGTAGAGAATTTGTTTATATAATGAAATAATACAACTTAAGAAGAGGAACTTCCAGATGTGGGACTAATAAGATTTTCATTCACAAAGAAAACAGAAATTTATTTTATTTAGTTTAAAACCTTAAAAATAATAATTAATAAATATTGTTTCCAACAATCCTTCACATGACTGAAAACCTCAATAAAACATGAAACACAAATAGATCTTGGTAAATCAACATCCAATCTCATGACCCGAACGGATTGAACAGACAGATGGATCGTGCATGTTGAAGTCATACTAGCAATTCTAACATCCTCTCCCTCACACAATAGTGTGTTGACCCCAGGGTCATACTATGGATTGCAAAAATCATATAGTATAAAGATCTTTCATCTTTAGTTTCTCACAGGTGAGACTAAAGGTTTCTTTCACCAAAGTGAAAATGCATGAACTAGTGAACCCTTAGTGACCCTTAGGTCCTAAGTTCCAGTAATACCAAAACCATCAAAACAAAATAAAACTCATTTTCTCAAAATGAATTAAATTTCGATTAAAAAAAATCACATAAAAACGTAGGAAATACCATTTTAGGCAGAGGTGTCCATGAGGTCTTGAACCTTTGTTTAGTGAGATATTACCGGAACTACTTGCTAGAGACAGTGAACGCGATGTCTTGAACTGCTAGCGTTTGATGTAATTCGCGATAATAACCACGCGTGATATCTCTAAGGTTGCTGCCAAGCTCGTGCCGTTGTGTCCGTTTTGGCCCTGGACATATCCTGCTTCTCAGAATGCTCTAGAGAATTAGCTCATATTCTCATAGGAAGCGACCCACTTCCTCATTCAGATAGGTGATTTCCATCAAGAGTGTTTACTACTACACCTCACTTCAATCTTAAATTGAAACTATAGAACTCATTAAGACTTATTTAAAAGTCATCCTCCACATGCAGTCACACTATCACGTTTACACCATAGGGAAAGGACAGAGAATGAAATTATCTGATAGTGTTTACCTTTACCCACCACAAATTATTTGTCTCATCCGAAACCTTGATCTTGGGATCTCCAGTCAGCAAGGTTGAGTATCCTTCATGGTAAGTTTAATTGATGAGCTTAAGCCCCATCCCCCTTGATGAAATTCTAACTATCTCTTTGGACAAACCTTTCGTCAAAGGTTGCGCGATATTCTCCTTGGACTTTATCCAACTAATGGAAATAATGCCTATTGAGATTAGTTGTTTTTAGCTTTAGCTATTACATCTTGGCTAACACAGTGTATAGATATAGCTGGCACAGGCCTATGCCAGAAAAGAATGTCTTCTAAAAAGCATCTTAGGCACTCGGACCCCTCTCGTGCTTTATCATACGCTATACTCTCAGATTCCATTAATGAATTGAGAAATATGTCTCTTCCAAAAAATAAACCCTCCTGCTAGAGTGAAAACATATCCAATCGTAGACTTAGACTTCTCTGAGTCCGCTATCCAGTTTGCATCATAAAATCCCTCAAGGATAGTAGGATACCTTTCATAAATCAATAAAAGGTCATAGAGTATTTTAGGTGCCATAATACTCTACTCAGTGCATCTGAATGCTCTTGCTCTGGACTAAAAGTATATCTACTTAACGTACTCACAATATAGGCAATGTACGGACTCTTACAATTCATTAAATTCATCAGACATCCTATAACTCTTGAGTATTCAAGTTAATATACTTCATTACCCTTATTTTTCTTGAGTCTACAAGAAGAATCGTATGGAGTACAAACAAGCTTACAATCAGACTGGTTGTATCTCTAAAGCACAAATTCAACATAATTAGAACGACTAAGACTATATGTTAGATTATCTTCTAATCATCATCCCTAAGATTACATCAAAAGGGCCTAAGTCTTTCAAGTCAACGTTCTCATTCAGTGCATGTTTTTAGTGGAATTAATCACATCTATGTTTGTATCAAGGATAAGCATATCATCAACATACAAGTATATAATCACACAGGCATCCTGAACAATTTACTTGTAAATATACTTGTCAGATTCATTAACTTAAATCCACTACACATTATCACATGATCAAATTTTCTATGTCACTGTTTACGTGCTTATTTGAAAACCATACAGAAATTTTTTCAACTTACAACTTTGTCTTCACAACCTTTCACTGCAAAGTCCTCAGATTGGTATATGTAAATTTCTTTATCTAATTCACGGTTTTAGAAAAGCGGTCTTAACATCCATCTGATGTATGACAGCAATAGCAGTTAGCATCTCAACGGAAGTAATTCTCATCACAGGTGAATAAAAATTAAGGAAATCTACACCTTATTTTAGTTTATAGCTTTTAGCTACCAACCTAGCCTTATATTTTTCCACATTTCCATCTACCTTATGTTTCCTCTTAAAGACACATCTACTTACTATGGTCTTACTCCCTGGAAGTAAACTAGCAAGCTCCCAAGTCTGGTTCTGACGGACTGAGTCAATTTCACTAAATGAAGCTTCTTAACAGAATGGGGTTTCAGTAAATTTTATGGCTTCTTTACGAGTCTGGAGATCAGAGTAATAAGCTAGGCATATTATGAAGTCAGGTCCATAAGAAGTCTCGGTTCTAATCCTTTTACTTCTCCTAGGATCAGCACTACTCCATCTTCCTTTGAAGGTAAATTCTGACTAGTTGAAAAGAGGTCTAGGGGATAAACAACACATCCCTAAGAAGAGACAGGTTTCAAAATAAACATGTTCAAAGAACTCAACATCCCTAGACTCCATTAAAATATTAACGGCAATGTCAGAAAATCAGAACTCACAACCAAAAAAACTATATGTAGTAGGGTATTCAGGATACCCTATGAAGACACGGTCAATAATTTGGGTCATATCTTAGTTCTCTTAGGAGAAGGAATAACTATCTTATCCAAACACCCCCACACTTAGACGTATGCATAAGAAGGTTGTCTATCTTTCCATACTCATATGGAGTTTTATCTGATCTTAAAGGTTACTCTATTCAAGATATAACAAATTTAGAGGACGACCTCCCCCACAAGTTGGCGGTTAATCCTTTAATCAACATGGCATAAATCATCTCCTTAATGGTTTTATTCTTACGTTTAACTATACCATTAGACTATGATGAATAAGGAGGTGTGATCTCATGAATAATGCCATTTAACAAGTAAAGTTCTCCTATATGTATTTCATACTCTCCATCATGTTTAGACCTAACCAATTTAGTGGTAACATATACTTCGCTTTCAATTTCAAGTTTATACTCTTAAGGCTTCTAGGGAATCATCCTTACCCCTAAGCAAGTATACAAGAGAGTACCTCGTATAATCATCTATGAAAGTTATAAACCACCTTTTACCACCTTAGTTTGGGTTGAACTCATGTCAACTAGGCCTAACTGAATTAATTCTAAGGGCTTAGAATTACTATGAACACTTTTGCTAAAAGGTTTTATAGCATATTTTGGTTCTACACAGATTTCACTTTTGTGTTCAAAATCCAAACTAAATTTGGGTACGCAGCCTATGCTAGCCAGTTTATGCATTGACTTATAAGTTTACGGTTCCAAGTATACCACGCAAAACATTCAATCACACAAAGAAAGCACAAGAATCAACTATGTTCACTTCATCAGTTTTTTCGTTAAGCTTATATAGACCCAAAGTCCTATAACTCTTGCCTAAAAAATCACTGCCTAGTTACAACAAGTTTTCCAGATTCAATTAAAAATCTTAAATCTTTTACCATCTACAACAGAACAAGATACAAGATTCTTTCATATGCTCGGAACATGAAAACTTCATTCAATATGAGAATATTACAGATATGAGCTTCTGCTCGACCTTTTCCTTTTATGCGGCCTCTGTCACAGATGAGTTACTCATAAAGAGTTTCTCGACAGCCCCTATCCTCTGATAGGAGGTGAACAGGTCTCAGTTTCAACAAACATGCTTGGTGGCTCCAGAGTCCACCTACTGGTCTCTCACATTGGTTATTAAAATAACTTCCGACTTCATTCCACTGAACTTGTTCTAGTTTGTTTCAACTAAATTAGCATTAACTTTCTACTTATTAAGGTTTTTATGTTGTCTACAATTTACTGTCGTGTGGCCAGAAATTTTACAAACATAACAATCACTCTTAATTAAAGTAATGCCGGATTCAGTTTTACGAAACATACCTTTCTTATGAAGACTACCCTTAGAGTTGTGTTTGATGTTCTCTCCTTTGTCAGCTTTGGAAGACTTGTGTTCATTGATGTGGTTTTAACAAGTTGTAGAAAGTGGTAGTAAAAGTTCGTTCAACTCGGACGTGTAAAATTTGATTTTAGATCTAATTCTTACTTTAATAAGAAAACATGTATAAGATGATATCAATAATTCGAGAGACTGGGACTCAGGATTCCACCATTAATCACATTCAATTGGTTCATATAATGATTCTAGACAATTCAAGATCTTTTGTTGACTCTATTTCTTTGCCAAAAGTAGATTTTGTAAAACATTAACTGTAGATCATAAGAATGACGCATCAAAAGCTTTATGTCTAAGCATACATCATCAAACAAAGTCACAACTAATTAATAAAAATCATAAATCAATTAAAACAAGTGTAAATAGTAAAAAGAATCAATTATAGTTACCAATCAATTGTGAAACATGGATTCCTCCATTGTCCCAGTATTGGGGTTTAGCTCCTCATACTCAAAACGCACCCAAAAGATAGAAACATGGCTCAAAAGGTGTTTTTATTAAAAAATAATATTATGCAGCGAGTTTGTAACAGATTTATTTTGTTACAGAGCCTAATTTTACAGAAAAAAACCCTAACTGATATAATTGTTGCAGAACTGTTACAAAGGTATTGAATTTGAAAGAATAGCTAACGGTTTCTGCGTCTATCCTTAGGTGTTGTTCTCTGGTTCTTCTTCCTCTTCTCCGGAACTCGCCTGCAGCTTTAGTTCTTGACTCTGCAGCTTCCTATACTTCTCCCAACGACCCAAAAACTCTCTAAAATTCTCTTAAGACCTCACCCTACTCCTTTTATATACCACAGCTTCAAAATCTTCGGTGTAAATCCTTTTTTTCTTTCACCGGAAGTCACGTGATTTTCTTCCCTGTATTCTCTGCGCGGCTTCAGTTATTACCCCAAACCTTCCCTGAATTGGATAGAACCAAATCCTAGAGGATATTCTCCATATTTACTCGATTAACTTCCAAAAATACACAAACTATCCGTAACTTCTTAACTTCCCTGTTATATCGAGAATCATTGGAAATCTTTTTTTTTTTTATCGATTCCAAAACTTCTACTAATCCTGTTTCGACAAAACAGGCCCGAACCAACTCACTCCCACGATTATCTCCGGTTAAATCTCTCTCCAGAAGTATGCAGAAAGCCCGAGAAACTATCCTTCCCTGTTTCAATCAAACTCGGTGATTCGGCCAATTCCAATCAAATCGAACACTTATACCGACCCTGTTTAGCCTTAAGAAATCCATTCAAACCATAACTAACGATTGAGTCTCTCTAAATCTTGCCGAAAAATCAAACCTAAATCGGATCTTCACTGCAACAATTTCCCGCCTTTTTACTGAATTTGAATTTAGGAAGATGACCTCCCCTTATCCTCTGATGGGGTGTAAATAACAGTTTGGGTACCCCTTAGCAAATGAGGTGCCCCTTATCCATTGTGGGGGTGCCTTTAGCAATACTTCTTGGGTGCCAATATCAAATTTCCGGGTCCTTCCATAACTTTGCTGGGGTGCCTTTAACATTTCTCTAGGGTATCTTTATATATTCCGTCCGGAGGTGCAAGTACCACTTTTCGAGCCAATTTTTCCGCAAAAGCTTATTTCTCCAAAATACCTACAAAGACATAAAATACCAAAATAAGTACAAAAATGGGCACTAACAATATAGAAAATCGAGATCAAAATAAACACATAAATGCGTCTATCATTCATCCACATGCGTCTGGTAGCCATGTCCCTTTTCAGTTTCATGTCACAATCTTCGTTTATACTCTGACCACGGACACGGTAATTTCCCAATCACCTAATACACCACATCTCACAAACCTTAGTTCCGAATCGGAAAATAAAATATGAGTTTTGAAGATAACATCTAGATCTACAAACTTCATTTGAATCACCATATCAAAAACTCATGGTTACCCCATAAACACTAATTTAGGCAGCAACAAATTTCTGCTCGTCAGAATTTTTCAGGAACGTTTCTCTTTATTATAAAATATCAAAAAAATACTTTTACAACTCCAAAAATTCTGAAATTTTATGTGGGTAACTATCAAGATGTTTACTACATTAGGTAAAAAGGGTTCATCGAAAATCCTTCTAGGTTAAGAGATAAATTCGAAACTCTACAGCTGACAAAAAAATCGTTTTTATTTTTTCACTCCACAATTAACATCCATGATTATTACAAACTCTAATGTCTTAAGATTGTTGGGTGAAATAATAAAAAACCAAGAAAAATCAAATAAGAAAAAGTTATTGATACTTAGCTCCTTTATAATAGAAGTGATCGATTTGACGAAACGAACGAGCTTCCCATATCTCCACAACAGCAACAAGGCAAAACTTTGAAAAACAGAGTGAGGCACGTGTTCAACACGCTGTACTTGAGACAGTAGGGCCCGGATACACTCAAGAGTGATGCTATAGGCCCTCACAGGACGGATATCTCCAGGATAAAACACCCTACTACACCTACTACTAGCATATGTAGTAGATGCTCAATTTGAGCTTGGCAACTCCGAAAAACCCTTAAGGAAAATCGAGAACGCTAAAGAAAACAATATAAAATATTTTTCCCTAGGGGGTTTCTCTAAATTATAGAGAAACCCCTTTCCCATAGATTTTACAAAAGTAGAGAATTTGTTTATATAATGAAATAATACAACTTAAGAAGAGGAACTTCCCAATGTGGGACTAATAAGATTTTCATTCACAAAGAAAACAAAAATTAATTTTATTTAGTTAAAAACCTTTAAAATAATAAATAATAATTATTGTTTCCAACAACTACTACCTCGAAGATAACCATACAAGATTATGTCTCTATAGCACTTGTTACCCTTCTGTACTCCCTCTAGAGAAGTACCATCTTCGAAACGATCTACCAGCACATAAGGATGTGCCTCCATGACGAGGGAAGAAATTCAGAATTGGATATGACTTCTGCAAGTCTTTGTATTTCACTCATCTTCTACCTGTCAAATCATAAACTGGATAAGAAACCAAAATAGACTTTCCTCAAATTTATTGCCCCTTGTAGTGAGTCCCTTTGAAGTAAGGGCAAACATTATCATTGAATGTAATATGATACGCACATAAATTATATGAACTTCACTATATTTATCAACAGAAACTTACAACTCGTCTTCTAGTCCAGATAAGTAGAATAATATTGCTCCTTCATCAATTTTAGTCCAAAATTATTCTGGAAAGTAGAAACGCTCTTTAGTTTCTTTTAGTTTTATTTCATCTTTGAACTCATCGAGATGTGTAAACACCTTAAAAACCTTCGAGAAGCCGTGAACTCGTAAAAGGTTAAGAAACTCAAATGTTTCCTGAAATCAACAAAAGTAATTCCCAACAAAATAAATATTTGGGAATCTGCTTTCAAAACTGAATTTACTTGCAAACATATAGAAAGTAACATAAAAGGTCAGAAAAGGCATGAAGCGCCCAGGTCCTAAACTTCTTAATCCCTACTGTAAAGTGTAACAAACCCAAGAGTTAATTAGTATTTGCGTCCTAAATTTGTCGGTTATAGTGTTTGGGTCGTAGACCGTTATTCAAAAGGGTCAAACCCATTATAAAATTTCTTTTTAAAAAATTAAATTTAACGGTATAGATTTGAAGCATCTGTGATCCCTCAATCAATGGCAGAATTGTCGGGGACTTATGTCGAACATGTATTGGGAAGGACCTGGTAATGGTGAATCGGTGATATCCGTGTAGGAATCATCTTTTGCTACACTCAAATTCCGTGCAAATTCATATCCAAAACAAACCAGACATTTCTGATCATTCATAAACCTTAAACCCAAAATCACTGAGCTCCATTGATAGGTCCCTTGTATCTAGAATTTCCTCTTTTGCACTTAATCAAGCAGTTTCTCTATACACTCTCGTCATTCTTTTCTGAATAGTTGGTGGCATGGTTTAAATGTGGCCCTTCATGTACCCAATTATTCTTGGTGCAACCTATCTTGCATAATCCATAGGATTAACCATACCTTCAAACACAATTACTTAACGTCTCACCAACTGCAAATTCAACTAATCAAATACAAAAACAAAAAGGAACACGAAAAGAACATATAAGGAATAGAAAGTCTCAATTGTAATAAGACAGTTGTCTACAACTGTCATTTTTGTTATACAGTTAGGGTCTGTAACTAATGACTGCCACTAGCCAGTCACGTGTTCTAGATACATGTTAGTACAGGTTTATTTTTTGTTTCTTTCCTTCTTTTCCATTATATGAGTTTTGTCCAGTATCTGACAATCTATCAGTTTGTTTTCAATCCTTATCTTCCAGAATCTTCTTTCTGCAAATATTATTTTGATCTTCAGAAATTTCATTTCTTCAAATTTATCTTCTTGCAACTTTTTTATTCTTTTCAGAAATTCTCCTTCATCTTCTCTGATCTTGATCTAGAATTTTTATAAACAACTTTTATTCTTGATTCACATTGAATTCCTATCCTCAATGGCGTCACAATTTATATCTTTCGCAACTCAATTGGATCTTTCTCCAATTTCATTTACCAACATTAATCATCTTATTTCAACAACACTAGATTCGATGAATTACATTGTCTGGAAGAATCAGTTTACCGATGTGTTTATCAGTACTTATCTTCTAGGTTTTGTTGATGGTTTTGTAGCTCGTCCTACACAATATTGTCAAGATTCAGATGTTATTAATCCCATCTATCTCAAATTTGAACGTCTTGACAAATTTGTCATGGGATGTATTTCTTCGACTTTCTGTCCTCCTTAACAAGTTGCAGTTTCTGGTATGCATTCTGATCAAGAGGTTTGGAATTATCTTCGAAATAATTTCATGGAAGAATCCTTCTCAAGAAAATCAATGTTGAAGCATCGTCTCCAAAACATCAAGAAAGGTAATCTTTCTATTATGGATTATATTCTTGAGATTCAATCAATTATTTCTAATCAATTAACTGCTATAGGAGATAGCATTTCTGATTTGGATCTTGTTATGCACACGTTAAATGGCTATGGATCTGAATTTGATCAGTTTATTATTATGGTTCAAAATCGAGATTTACCTTTTACGTTTGCTGGACTTCGTTCTCATTTATTGAATCATGAGCAATGGATTTTTAGTAAACAAGATTCTTCTAGTACTAGTTCTTTTCCTGATGAGTCTGCTTCTACTGCATTTTATTCAAAAATATCTAGTTCTTCACATTCTAAACCTGCTCCTCCTAAACTAGTAGACAATTTTTCTAAACCATATTCTGATAGACCAGTTGGATCTACTAAGTTTCAATTTGAGAGAGGTTCTACTTATACTATTGTTGATTATTCAACGGTGGAATGTCAAATTTGTAAGCAAGTAGGTCACTTTGCTACCATATGTTCATATAGGTATACTTCTCCCAAACATCCTACACCTAAGGTTGTTGAAAAATCTTTCCATTGTTTTCATATTTGTGATGAAGCATCTCTTGAGGAGGAAACATATCTTGATTCTCCAGAACATGAATATGTGGCTTTTTCAGGTATTCAAGTTCATTCGGCAGCTTCTACTTCTCAGCCTATACAAGACTATGTACAATGGTTACCTGATTCTGGTGCAACCACTCATATGAGTAATAATTCCTCTATTAATTCTTCCAGTCCATATCAAGGTCAAGACAGAGTTATGGTTGGTAATGGAGATTTTTTACCAATTTCTCTTACTGGGCAATTCTTCTTTACCAACTTCTACTTCTGACTTCAAGTTGAGTGAAGTTTCGTATGTTCCTCAAATTGTTCAGAACTTACTATCTGTGGTTAAGTTTGTGAAGGAAAACTCATGTTCTATAACTTTTGATCCTTTTGGTTATGTAATTAAGGATCTAGATACTGATATTGTTCTGGATGAGGGGGAGGAAAAGAATAATCGTTGTCCTAGAAAGACTACAATGTCCTCTACACATTCTCAGGTCTCATTTGTTTCTATTCAAGCTCCTGCATCAGTTTGGCATCAAAGACTTGGATATTTATCATCCCCAATTCGAAAGCATTTACAACAGCAAGAGGTTATAAAAGTATCTGGTTCTGAAGATGCTACTCTCTGTCATCATTGTCAACTAGGTAAGAATACTAAACTTCCTTTTAGTATGTCAACCAGAGTTACTTCTCAACCTATTGAATTAATACATTGTGATACTTGGGGTCCTTCACCAGTTGCTTCATACTCAGGATATAGATATTACATAATTTTTATTGATGACTACAGTAGATACAATTGGATATATCCTATGAAGCTTAGAACATAGAGTTTGGCTTTTTCAAACATTTTAAGAAAACTGCAGAGAATCTATTATCCTCTACTGTTAAAAAAATTCAAGAAGATGGTTTGGTGCATTTCTAGATGAGTGTGGTATTGTAGTATCATGTTCTTTTCCTAATACACCTCAACAGAATGGGGTTGCTGAAAGAAAACACAGACATGTTACAGGAATGGGAAATACTATGTCTTTTCAAGCTTCATTGCCTAAAAGGTTCTGGATTGAGTCATTCTTAACTGTTGGATACATAAGTAATAGAACTCCTTCAAAAATCCTAGGATATAAGTCACCATATGAAATTTTATTTCACATAATTCCAGATTATTCATTCTTTAAGGTCTTTGGATGTGCCTGTTACCCTAATATAGTGGCTACAAGAAAAGACAAACTCAGTCCTGAGTTTTGTGTATTTTTTTAGGATATAGATATTTTCATAAAGGCTATAGATGTTATGATTCTAAGGCAGATAAAATATACATCTCAAGGCATGTTACTTTTGAAGAAAAGGTGTTTCCTTTTGCAATTATTACTGGTGCAACTTCCTTTATTAAAGATTATTCTCCTTCAGTTTCTGCTTCAGTGGATATTGTTATACCTTCTGCTGATAAGAATACTTCTTCTACTACACACAATGCTTATTTTGAAGATGAGACAGTACTTCCCTTGACTGATACTTCAACAGATACTATACTTACTTCACCAACAGCTCATTCTTCAGAAGTTGAAGTTGTACCTGCAAAGACTGATATACCAGTAACTACTATCTTACAAGAGCAACCACCAGCAGTTGTACCATTACCATCTGATTTTGTCTCACATCTTACTATTAAACATCCTATCCCTGTAGCTTTAATGCAATACTCACAACTACTCTAGAACCAAAGACTTATAAATATGCCATTAAAGATTCTAGAAGGAGTGCAACTATGGATGCTGAGTATGCTGCTTTGCATAAAAATAAAACTTGGGTACTAGTCAAATACTGTCCTGGTATGAATGTTCTTTGTTCTAAATGGGTTTATATACTGAAACTTAAAGCAGATGGTTCTATAGACAGATTCAAAGCCGGACTTGCGGCAAAGGGTTATCACCAAGAGGAGGGTATTGACTATAATGAGACCTTTAGTCCAGTTATCAAAGCTACAATAATCATAATTGTTCTTGTTCATGCATTAACCAGAAAGTGGATTATCAAGCAACTAGATGTTTCCACAACATTTTTACATAGTGTTCTTCATGAAGATGTTTATATGCATCAGCCACAAGGTTATGTTGATTCTTCAAAATTAGACTATGTGTGTCACTTAAAGAAATCTCTTTATGGATTGAAGCATGCACCAAGGGATTGGTTTGAGAATTTCAACAATTTTCTACTTCAAAATGGTTTCATTAAATCTACTTCTGATAATTCAATGTTCATCTTCACCTATGGAGCTGATTGCTTGATTCTCTTTCTATATGTTGATGATATTCTTATCACAGGTAGCTCTCCATCTTTGATTGATTCTCTCATATCTTGTTTAAGTACTCAGTTTACTATGAAATATTTAGGATCTGTACACTATTTTATGGGTATTGAAGCAGTCAGAGATGATTCCACACAGACACTTACTCTTACTCAACATAAATATACACTGGATTTGCTCACAAGAACTAAAATGTTAGAAGCTAAACCTTGCAAGACTCCAGTTGTAAAGGGACAGAGAGTATCAATTTTAGATAGAGATCTTCTTGAGTCTCCTACAGAATATAGAAGCTTAGTAGGTTCTTTACAATACCTCACAATGACTAGACCGGACATAGCTTTTGTTATCAGCTATATATGTGAGTCAATTCATGCAAGCACCGATATTAATTTCCAACTTGTGAAGATAATTCTGAAATTTCTGAAGGGTTCTCTTGGCTTTGGTATTGTCTTACATGGGCGATATTATTATTTGACTGGGTACTCTGATTCAGATTTTGCAGGCTGTCCAGATACTAGAAAGTCTACTATAGGCTATTGTGTTTTTATGGGTGATTCTCCAGTTTCATGGTCTTCTAAGAAGTTACCAACCATTGCCAAATCTTCTGCAGAAGCAGAGTACAAAGGATTGTCTCTTGTTGCCACTGAAGTCATGTGGATATCTATGTTACTTGAAGAGCTGGATGTTATCTTATACAAACCCTTTATTTTCTTTTGTGATAATTTAAGTGCTCGAAGTTTAGCACTTAATCTTTTTTATCACTCACGAGCTAAACACACTGAGCTTGAATATCACTCATTCGGGACTTGGTTGCTGCTGGTACTGTTGAAGTTCAGTTTATACCATCTGAGGAGCAGGTAGCTGATATCTTTACTAAAGGACTTCCTTCACCAGCTTGTCTCACCTGTCAGGGAAAACTTCTCCATTGCTCTTTTGTATCGTTCGTGGGGGAGTATAAGGAATATAAAGTCTCAATTGTAATATGACATTTGTCTACAACTGTCATTTCTGTTATACAATTAGAGTCTGTAACTAATGACTTCCACTAGCCAGTCATGTGTTCTAGTTACCTGTTAGTACATGTTTCTTTCTTGTTTCTTTATTTCTTTTCCTTTATATGAGTCTTGTCATGTATTTGACAATCTTATCTTTTCAATCTGAATATCAAAATCCTTTGACATTAGTTTTCTCAGATTAGAAACCACATAAACTCTATAACTTACTTGGGTCGAATTTTTATCGTCATCACGGATTTTTGTACAATTAACAACAGCAACAGCAAGCTAACGAAAACACCCTTCAATTATCTTATAAGCAATGGATTCTTCCTTGCCCTGATTTCCCCTAATTCTTTTTTTCTCTACAGGGCTAAAATTGTAAAACCCTGTATTTTAATGCGTTGTCATCCTGCAAAGGAACGAAAGATATTTGAAAGTGATGAGTGCATAAACCCTTTCGCTTACATATGTATTGAGCAATTCAACATATTTATGAAATTTATCCAGAATGGTGCGTGAAGCAACAATCCCAGATATTCTGTAAATTTTAACCTATTGCATTATTCGCTAATGCATGACCTGCCTGGTATTTTCCTATGCTATGTTCCCAGCCGAACTCTTAATATTGGCATGACATGACGATTAATGTTCACTTGCAGCGGAGTAGCACGAATCTCCCGAAGTGTCAGTATTGAGACCTGCATGAAAACACTCACATAGGCTACACCACTCTCTGATAAAGATATTAGCGTGTTTACACACTTTTTGATTAAAAGATAGCGCGATCGAACGCGTTTAAATTCCTTAAGAAAAATCTAGACTGTTCATGTCAGTCTCAAAAAAAATAATCACGGCCACACAATTTGGCCATGCAATTCAATAAACCTAGCCTACTCCTGACAGAATTAGGAAATCATCACGATGACCGCCGATGGGCCCACTAGCATCCCGACCGAATGGATCCCATCTAGTACATCCGCAGCGCCTTCGAGCGATTAACCCTAATGTGGGTGATCGCGCTATTGGCAAAACAAGCTCAAACGAGCTAAGACCGACAAAAAGGGTTTCAAAACCCATCACATCCGTCCAAGTTAGCCATCCTAGTTGGACGGCTTAGATCGCATCTCAAACGATCAAAGAGATGTCTATGTGTTCACGGCGGCCAAATTTCCTTCCAAGTCGATCGACTTGCTCATGGCAAGTCAATGACGCATCAAACCATTCGATCGAGCTAGGGCGGGCGCGGCTTCTTTTAAACCCTAATTTGTGTTTGCGGCAGTGTGTTACTATCGCAAATCAATCATGACCGCCCATCTTCGCCAGCCAAATCGAATGGCTTAGATCTAATTTTAGATGGCCTAAGAGATGTCAGCGTGCACACCAGCGGCCTGTTTTTGCACATGGCTGATCGGCCTTCTCAAACTAATGCCCAACGCTTTCATTCTATCAGCCAAACTAGGGTTGGCCACACGGCTTCCAAACCCTAATTTGAATCAACGGCAGCAAATAGCTACCGCAAACCATCTCGTCCATCAAACTTCGCTAGCTTGGTTGGACGGTTTAGATCAGATGTTAGATAACCGATAGGGCGACACTGTGATCACCTGCCACCCCCCTCCCATGAGGAGAAATCGGCCAAGCTATAACTAGACCATGTGATCCTCAAACGATCACCCAAAGATGACCCTTCGTGCTGCCTCAACAGCAGTCATTGACTGCCGCAAATCATCTTGGCCATTCAACTTGGCTAGCCAATTTGAGCGATCCAGATCAAATTTAGATCAACCGGTAGGATTTTAGAATGGCTACCATCCGCCACTCGCCTACAAGGAGCGATCGACCAAGAAGTAGCTCACCCCTAGAGCTACCAAACGATCGCTTAAAGGTGCCCGGTCACGCTCTTCTTTTAAGACAATCGACTCACGACTAATTTAGGCGATCTTTAAAACAATAATGTTTTCTGCACATCGACTATAAACAATGCTTTATACGTATCGATTATAAATGATGATTCGTAAACGCTGATTTCACGAACAATTTTATTGTTTGACCTAAGAAGCACTACGTGCTGCTTTTAGCAGCAAGTCTCACGACTTGACCCATTTAATCGAGACATCAAACATGTCACAAAATGGGGGATGCTCACTAGGGTATTGGTCTGGCGGTTTACAGCGTGTGGCGTGCAACCCGCACATTACGAGAAAGTGTCAGGAAAGCCCGGACGGTTAACAGTGATGAGAGTAATGGGTGAAAGTGTGACCGGTCTTCCTACATAATGGAAACGTGGTGATCACCACTTTTTACACAACCTTACTTCTCCACTACTTAACTTCCTCCACTTCCTACGAGATCAGGAGTGCGCTCAATGACTTGTATAAATAGGATTTCGACCTATTTCAACAAAAGAACACAAGTGTTATCAACACAAGTATCCATAAACCATATTCTGATACAAGTCATAAAAAAGCCACACCTTCATTATTCAACATTCTGATCTCAAACACCTTCTTCGCTTCCCTCCCTAAGTTCAACCCTTCTCCTTCACTTTGTGACCGAATTGAATCTGGAACGGCCATTTCTTGGTTTAGGCCAGAGTCTTACAGATTGATATCTCGAATCTAAAAGTACTCCCATGCAGTGCATTTGTTTAGGGTACTAATTCATTTCTCATCAACACATACAAATTTACCAAAAAACAGTAGAACCAGTTTTTATTATCAAACAATTGGCGACCACAGTGGGAGATTAATCTCTCGGTTGCAAGAAATCAATTTCAATCTTCATTTCAATTTTATTAAATCTAGAACGGGTAGATCTTAGTTCTAAACCTCAGTCGGTAATTCGATTTCATTCCAATCACCAATCCCAACTTCCGCTTCGTGATGTATCCCCACCAGCCGAATTCTCTGAAGGTCACAGATGATCAAAACCCAATCACCATGGAAGGCATGGTTAGGATGTTAGAAGATGTCCTCACAAGTCAAGCTGATATCGCCGAACGGCAAAATGAGACACTTTGTATCTTAAGTAGGCCTGTCAATATATGTCCGATATCCAGAATCCGTTTCCGAGTATTCGAGATCCTATAGGATTTTATCCTTTTTATCGGATATCGGATATCAGATCGGATATTCTATTAGATATTTCTTCCTTAATATATCGGAATCGGATTAGGCTCCATCCGAATTGTTAATATCCGATAGAACATGGATTTATTTGTGATTTACCCTAATATCCGATATGAAATGTTTGAGAAATTTAACTTAAATTTCAATTATGAACATGTTTTAAAGGGTTTTTAACATTTTATTTGTCATAACCGGATATTATCGGATAAATATCCGATATCCGATAGCTTAGCCTATCGGAATCGATATATGATTTTTGATATCCTATAGGATATTATCGGATATCGAATATCCGATAGCGCTTAACCTATCGGAAACGGATTTCTAAATATCCGACGGATATTCATCTATTGACACCCCTAATCTTAAGGAGTGTAGCAAACAGGTTGTGGAAGGAGTCGGCAAACATTTATCCGGGAACATCATCAATGTTAAAGACGACACCAAAAATGTTAAATATTTACCTGAAGTTTGCCCCCCTGCCAACAACGATGCAGGCAGAATACGTAGCCACGTCGAACATAAACAGAAAGGAAACAATCTACAAAATCCAACCAACAACAAAGAGCCGAAACAGTTTCACAGGGGAAGGGACTCGCCAAGAGTGTCACAATACATGCAGGATAAGGGTAAGGAACCGACTTATGAAGCTTTGTTTGAAAATCTGTATCTTAAGACCCTCGTAGAAGTTCAGAGAGTTGTGCAACAATCCACAACCACGACCGCTCTAACTTTACCAAACAGAGAAGCACCTGAAGAAGGGGAAATTTACCAAGGCCTCCATGAAGACAAGAACTGCACAAATGAATAGTAATTGATTCAACCACGTCATAGTGTTATTGTCACCGATGCAGAGCCCTGGAAAGCAGTTGCACTTCAGCAAAACCGCCAAACTAAACGATCTGCGCCTATATCAACGCACACTCGCGCCTCAACTCCACTCTCGAAACGAGCTTCATATCAAGGCACGCATGAGTTCTCACGACAACAACCACTAACACGAGAAAGACCAGATTCAGGGTACCCACGCTTCCCATTTCCAATGAGGAAAGTTCTTGAGTTGCTTGGAGATTGGGTACGAAACGGAGTAGTTGAACTACCTCCTGTGGCGCTTACCAACTAATCAAGAAACGACGGATTCAACATATTTCCACTACCATAGGTTCATCCATCATCCTACCAGTGAATGCAACGTCCTGAAACGCATCGTCCAGGAAAAGATTAACTCTGGAGAATTACGTCTATGAACTGGAGATTCTCCAGTCCTATACGAGTCGACACATGCAGTCAACAAAACAAATTGGGTGGAGACTTCCCATTATTGAGAGGCGCGTCATAACCTGGATTCAAAACAGCTCTCCAGGAAAGCCAGTTTTATTAATGGGTCTCGTGAACAAGTAAGTTTCGTAAAACAACAATACACAATTAATTGTTTTGAAATTTACTGAGGACTCGCCGTCATCCCATGTCGAGAATAGAGCTGATAATACGATTATTCTAAAAATATCATATTACTATAGTGTTTCCCTTTTTCATGTAATGATGTAATTTTAGATAGTGGTAAGAATGAGTTCGTAAGACTTGTGAAAGCAATTGAATTTAGATTTATTTAAACTAAAAGTAGAGAAAATTTTAATCCAACTTTGTTTTGTTTTTTTAGAGTGAAAATAACCAAGACACTAGATTCCACTATTACACATGAATAAATGATGATAAAAATTCCAAAACTCTAATTATTTTTAAAATCTCTTTTTCTTAATTCACAAATTATCAAGCATATTCTCAAACATTAATTGTATCCCTTAAGCATAGATTATCTAACCAAAGCATAACCTATCTAATTGAATCACAACTAATTAGGAAAAATTATGCAAGCAATTAAAATTCTACAAAGTAGTGATTGAGTGAATTATAAAATACAAATTAGAGAAAAATAGAATGGTTACCAATTATTCATGCATAAATAGCTTCCTCCGTGCCTTGATTACGCGAGAATTAGCTCATCATTATCATGGAAACATGCTCAAAATTCATCTTTATTAATGCTCAAAAATGGTTCACAAATGATGAAATGGGAGAAAAATGAATAAAATCGGGTTCTGTAACACTTATATTTGTTACAAAAACAATTGTTACAGAAAACGATAAAGGAATACCGTCGCTGGAACTGTTGAAGAACGACGGTCTTTAAGGGTCTTATGTTCTTCGTACCTTCTTCACCAGCAGAAAAATGGTTTTTTCCTGTAACTTTTTTTTCTCGATTTTTTATACTCTAAACGTCTCCCTATTCTCCCCCTAAACTCTCCCTCCAACAGTGAGACCCCAATCAACCTATTTATATCAATCAACACGTAAAAATCTCGCTAATAAATCCAAAATATTTTCTTTTACTCGGGGATGATATTTACGTGATTCTTCCCCTGTTTATCTCCTCCACGCATCTGTTTGATCTCCACACACTTCTTGCACGCTGAAAATATGTTAAACTCGCTCTAATCTCCACGAAATCTTCCACAAAATCTCATCGACACGTGATATTCTCGTTTCTCCCTGTTTTCTTCTTACGGATTACTCAGCCAAATTCGGTCGAACCTAAAGCCCAAAACATGTTTATTAGGTCATATCACAACTACCCATAAGAAATCAGCCCTTTAGTCTCTTCATAACATCATCAAAAATCGATCGAACCAACTGCCAGTGAAGAAAAGAAATTTCCCGCCAAAATCCATTTTCAAATGATGAAGGTGAAGTGCCCTGAATCCAAAACTCGGGTGCCTTTAGCAGCTCGGCTGCCTTGGGGGTGCCCTTATCCATTTTTAGGGTGCCTTTAGTAATTTTGGTGGGTGCCTTTAACATTTTTTTCTGGGGTTTTTCCAACACTTTTTCGGGGTTCTTCCGGTGTATTTCTGGGGTGCTTCCGGTGTATTTCTTTGGTGCCTTTAGTACTCTATCCTGGGGTGTAAAACACCACTTTACGAGCCAATTTCGTCGCAAGAGCTTATTTCTCTAAAAATACCTACAAAGACATAAAACACCATAATAAGTATAAAAATGGGTACTAATAATATATACAATAGAGATGAAAATAGACACATAAATGCGTCTATCATGTAACATTCACAATTTTTCCAAAAGGGTTGTGCTATTTGCATTCCAACATGTTAGTTCATACTAATATTATCACTTCCAGAAAATTACTCATGAAATCATTTTAAGAATAAATCGAATTCAATAAATCCTCACAGAGAAATCACCTACTAGTTCATAGCCAGAAAATCAAAACCATAAAAGAAGCGTCTTTTTCCTTTTCAAAAAAAAAAGAAGAGAGAGCCTAAGAGGAGAAAATTCATGAAGTGAAAGCATTCAAGGGAAATCGTCCAACAATGGCTCATTCTTCTTGGCGAAAGCATCCTTCATACTTTGGAGAGCGGTCTGCTTCAACTTCAACTCCTGGGATAACTTCTCAACTTCTGCCTCTTGTTGGTTAATAAAATTTGCGGAAGGAACTTCTGTCATTTCAGTTTGCAGTTTTTGGATTTTGGAAAATCCTTCACAGAACCAAGAGGTGTTAAACTCAAAGTTCACAAACATATACCGGTGGAACTCCCAGTTTTGAACTACTTCCTCAGAAACAACGCACCCAGTCGCGCTGCACATGTCATGAATGGAGGATAAAGCTTATTCGACGCGTTTAACCAATGAAAAACGACTTTTAATCTTCTTAAAAGTGGCAATGTGACCGTGTTTCTTCCATATCTTGGTATACAACTCCGCATACTTAGCCGGCATGCTAAATCCTCCAGCCAACACATGATCTATGAAGGGGGCATCAAGAGGAGGATCAAAAATGGCTCCAGCAACAGAATGCACAACTAACGCCGTATCATTTCCGAGAGGTTCTTTGGAGGCAGTCACATCTACAGCCATGGACACAACGTTTTCATTCCCATCAGGAGAGGCAGCAATGTTCCCTGCATCATCATCCATCTCTACCTCAAGATTGTTTTCCATCACGGCTTTGACCTGCAATATCACTGGTTAATGTTTGTTTCACATCAAGGGATGAATCATTTTTAGAAAATGTATAGAAGACGTACCGGCTCATCTTCCGGCTCGCTAGAATGATCAGACTCTCTACTACGCTTAAGTGTTTCCTTCATCGCCGTCGGAGCCTGAATCTCGTTCATCCTTAGTTTCCTCTTCGAGAGACTCAGTATCACCAGATTTCTCTTCTGAAGGCGCTGTGTTGTAGCTGCGTGCGAGTCTAGCAAAAGAATTCACATTCCTGAAACCCTGATTTTAAAAGGAGGAAGATTTTTAATGAGGCTGGCTCAAAATGATTAAAATCAGCTGGTTAAGAGAAATCATGTATGTACCTGCATATTGGAAGAATTAAAAATTACCGGAGCCGTGATAGACGCATTTATGTGTCTATTTTCATCTCTTTTATGTATAGTGTTAGTACCTATTTTTGCACTAATTTTGGTATTTTATCCCTTGTAGGTGTTTTTTGGAAAAATAGGCTTTTGCGACAAAATTGGCTCGAAAAGTTGTTAAAGGCTCCTGGGAGGACATTTGCTATTCGGACTCTCATCTTGGATAAGGGGTAACCAATTTCCAAGCAGTCGCTAAGTACAGACCGGGACTGGATAGGGGGAAGTCACATTTCTTCACGTTTTCAAAAACAGAAAAATGGCGGGAATTTGTTTCTTTCACAGACGATTTTGTGGATGGATTGTTGATCGATTTTTAGGGAGATTAAAGGGATGAATTTGATTGGGTTTGTTCCTATGGACTTAACAGGCGAGGTAAGGGTGTTGGAATGGATCCAAAGTGGCTAGAACTCGAATTGGAGGTGAAAAAAAAGGTTAAAAATATCACGGTTTATTTTGGGCAAGTTTCTTGGTTTATTTTTGGAAACTTACGTGAAGAAGAGGAAGGAAACTCTTCTTAGAGATTTGTTTCTATCACGGGAGGAGTTTGGACAGCTGAGAACATGTGAAACAGAAGAACAAAAAAGAAATATCGCAACTTGCTGTGGAGGAAAAAACCAAAGTTATTCTCGAATTTTCTTTGCTCTACTATGTATAAAAGGGTTGGTTCGAGTCCTAGGAAGGTAAGGAAGAAATTAGGGGAAGTTTAGAGCCTTAGAGAAGCCAGAAAAATCATTGGAAGAAGCCCGAGTTCTGCTGCTGCTGCTGTTGCACGAGAAGACGAAGAACACAAACAACAGAAAAAGAAAGTCGCAGAATCTGTGACCGTAACTTTCAAACTCTATAGCTTTTGTAACAATTTTTCCAACAGTTAGCTTCAGTTCGCAACAGTTCTCTATAAAAGTAGGTTCTGTAACGATTATATTAGTTACAGAATCCGCTGCTTAGAACTTTTCACTCTTTTAATCAACTTTTGAACACCAAAGATGTATTTTGAGCAAGAGATTAATATGAGGAGCTAAACCCCTTAGCCGAGGCGACGGAGGAAGCCATTGTTCCATGAAAAGTGGTGTAGTTCTATTTTAATTATTTATTGCAATTACTTTACATGATTTTTTTGCATAGAATTTAAAAGAAAAATTGGTTTTTATTGAGTAGTTGTGAAGGGTTTTGATGGGACATGCTTAGTTTTAATACTTTTGATGTTTCATGCTTCGTGCTTACAATTATTACTTCAAGAACCATATTAGAGTCAACTTAAAGAAAAATATTGCATGAATATTAATTAGAGTTTATCAATTAATTGGTCAATGGTGGAATCCAAAGTCTCGGTGTCTTTTTTATAATTTGATACAATTTTATTTTATTTAATTCTCAAAAATCCTTCACAAGCCCGAGTTGAACGAACTTTACTCACCACTTTCACTACAAACTTAAAATTCACATCAATTTTTGGCGCCGCCGACGCGGACTTGATTTTTGGGTTTTAGATTTGTTTTTATTTTTATTTATTTTTGTTTCCATTTTACGTTTTTGGGTATTTTTCTTTGGTCTACAGGTTTTGGAACGTAAAGAAAAAAATTGAGCCAAGGAGTTTGGTGATTTCGTAAAGACTTGGAGCAAAAGATT
>JAJJMB010000948.1:5041539-5068262 GCA_023531105.1 Papaver atlanticum
TATTTCCATGTTAGGGATTTTGAAGAAATTTGCAGTACCCTAAGAATTAGAGGCTTAGATGATGATGCTTTTAAACTTAGGTTATTTCCCTTTTCCCTGAAAGATAAAGCCAAATCGTGGCTGTATAGTTTGACTTCTGAGTCAATCGAAACATATGAACAACTTACATATGCCTTTTTCAATAAGTTTTTCCCTAGGCATAAAACATCGTCTATTAGGATGCAAATCTGCACATTCTCACAACAAGAGGGAGAATCTTTGTATAGGTATTTGGAAAGGTTCAATGATTTGTTAACACAATGTCCTCACCATGGTTTAGAAAAGGTTAGGCTAGTTCAGATCCTTTATGAGGGTTTAGATTATCCCACAATATCCACGGTTGAAGCTTTGTGTAAAGGTGGGTTTGAGAACCAAACTGTTGATGCGGCAATGGCATTTTTGAATGAAGCCGCCGAAAAGACCCAACAATGGGAAAATAGTAGGGAACCCCGGAAAACGATTCTTCTAAGCAGAGGAAACGTTAATAGAATAGAAGGAGGCTCTGAATCAGATGTCAAGATTGCAGCGATAGCTAAGAGGTTAGAAGTTCTAGAAATGGGTCACGCTAGTGGTAGATCGAAGCCTTTTTGGGAAGGCCATAATAATGAAGAGCAAGCCAATGCTCTTTATAATAACACTAGACTCGAGAATCGTCATAAATTTGACCCATATTCAGAAACCTATAACCCTGGGTGGAGAAACCATCCGAACTTTGCTTGGTCTAAGGGCCAGAATCAAGGTCAGTTTAGTAACTCTAATGCTCCACCAGTTTTTAGTTATGCTAAGAATCCTTCGGGACAAGCTCAATTTCAGAATCAGTCGGATAAGAAAATCCTAAGCCTAGAGGAGTCTCTCGTTTTGTTAACTCAGCAAACTGCAAAATTTCAGCAATCAGTAGAACTAAGTCTACAAGCTAGTAACAAGATAGGACAAGAAAATAGTCAGGCCATTTCCGAGCTGAAAACCCAGGTAGGTCTGATAAATGAGTCTTTGAGAGAAAAAGGTAGGTTTCCTAGTCAAACACAACCCAACCCTAGAGGAGTTCATGAAATAGGTGCAAAATAATCGAATCAGTTGAATGCTGTTAGAACCCTTAGGAGTGGTAGAATTGTAGACAATGAGGTAACCATGCCCGATAGTGAACATACTGTAGTTCACCCCTCAGGTTCTCACCCCTCAGGACCACCCATAGCTGAGGAGACCGATAAAGTTTCTGATGATGTCAATTCAGTCCCTGGGAGGTCTGATTCTGTGCCTAGAGCCCCGTTTCCCCAGCTATTAGTACCAACAAAGAAGGAATCGAACTTTAATGACATATTGGAGGTTTTTAAGCAAGTTACCATAAACCTTCCTTTATTAGATGCAATTAGGCAAATTCCTGCTTATGCTAAGTTCCTTAAGGATATGTGTACGCGAAAGCGAAAACTTAGCGTCCATAAGAAAGCCTTTTTAGCTAGTCACGTGAGTTCAATCATTCAGAACACCACAACTCCAAAGTACAAAGACCCAGGTTCCCCTACCATTGCTTGTACAATAGGTAAATTCCGGGTAGAAAAAGCTTTACTTGACTTAGGAGCCAGTGTGAACTTACTGCCGTACCATGTGTATTTACAGCTAGGACTTGGTGAAATGAAACCTACTCAGATGACACTACAGTTAGCTGATAGGTCCGTTAAAATTCCTCGAGGTGTTATCGAGGATGTTCTCATTGAGGTCGACAAGTTTATTTATCCAGTGGATTTTGTTGTGCTAGATACCCAACCTGTCCCTGACCTAGAGAACCAGATACCTGTGATTTTAGGTCGCCCATTTTTAGCTACGTCTAATACGATCATTAACTGTCGAAATGGTGTGATGAATTTGTCTTTTGGTAATATGACTATGAAGATGAACATTTTTAATGTCAGTAAGCTACCTTATGAGCTAGATGACACATGTGTTGAAGAGGTGAACATGATAAAAGCTTTAGTTCAGGAGTCATTACCAAACATTTTGTATGAAGACCCATTGGGAAGTTGTCTACCCCATTTTGGTTTAGATTTTGATGACGATAGCACTATTGAAGAAGTAAATGCTCTATTAGATTCCACCCCTGTGTTAGACACTAATAGATGGAAAGCTAGGTTCGAACAATTACCAGTTTCTGAGACTACCTTAATTCCTTCTTTAGAAGGGCCTCCTAAGTTGGACCTTAAACCACTACCCGACACTCTAAAGTATGTGTTTTTAGGGCAATCTGAGACTTTACCTGTGATTGTAGCTTCCGATTTGGATAGTGATCAGGAAAGTAGGCTAGTGAATGTGCTTCAAGATAATAAGGAAGCTTTAGGGTGGACTATAGCAGACATTAAGGGTATAAGTCCTACTGTGTGTATGCATCAGATTCATTTATAGGAAGACTCCAAACCTTCTAGGGAGATGCAACGTTGACTGAACCCTAACATGAAAGAGGTAGTTCGAAAAGAGGTGCTTAAGTTGTTAGATGCGGGTATTATCTACCCAATTTCAGATAGTAAGTGGGTCAGCCCCGTTCAGGTTGTCCCCAAGAAATCAGGTATCACTGTAGTCCAGAATAATAATAACGAGTTAATCCCAACCCGGGTGACCACGGGATGGCGTGTCTGTATTGACTATAGGAAATTGAACAAGGTCACAAGGAAGGATCACTTTCCCCTTCCTTTCATCGACCAAATGCTAGAGCGATTAGCTGGGCATAGTCATTATTGCTTCTTAGATGGCTTCTCCAGATATAATCAGATTGTTATTTCCCCAGAAGACCAAGAGAAAACCACCTTTACCTGTCCCTTTGGTATCTTTGCGTATAGACGCATGCCTTTCGGGCTATGTAATGCCCCTACGACCTTTCAGCGTTGCATGAGGAGCATATTTTATGATATGGTAGAACGGTTTTTAGAGGTCTTTATGGATGATTTTTCAGTGTTTGGTTCATCTTTCGATGAGTGCTTGCATCATTTGACATTAGTGTTGACTAGGTGTAAGGAAAAGAATTTAGTGCTTAATTGGGAAAAATGTCATTTTATGGTTAAATCAGGAATTGTGTTAGGGCACATCGTATCCTCTAAGGGTATAGAGGTAGACAAAGCCAAAGTTGACCTTATTAAGACTTTACAGGTCCCAAAAACCGTAAAAGATATTAGGTCATTCCTAGGGCATGCAGGATTTTATCGTCGATTCATTAAGGATTTTAGCTTGATTTCTAGACCTCTTTGCAATTTGCTTGCAAAAGATGTTAAGTTTGTCTTTGATGATGCGTGTTTAGAAGCTTTTGAGAAGCTTAAGAGTTTACTCACTATCACCCCCATAGTCCAGGCACCTAACTGGAACCTACCCTTTGAGATTATGTGTGATGCTTCAGATTATGCTATAGGCGTTGTGTTAGGACAGCGAGAAAACAAATTACTTCATGTGATTTACTATGCTAGCAAAACTCTGAATGATGCCCAACTGAATTATATAACTACCGAGAAGGAACTGTTAGCCATCGTGTTTTCCTTGGATAAGTTTAGATCCTATCTACTAGGTTCTAAGGTCGTAATCTATACCGATCATGCTGCTTTGAAATACCTTTTGTCTAAGAAGGATACTAAACCTAGATTGATTAGATGGATCCTCTTGTTGCAAGAATTTTCTCTAGACATTAGAGAAAAAAAGGGTGCAGAAAATGTAGTAGCAGATCACTTGTCTAGGCTAGTTGTTGATCATTCTAATGATTCCCTTCCTATAAGGGATAGCTTTCCTGATGAACAATTGTTCTCTGTTTCCCAATCACCTTGGTATGCACATATAGTGAATTATCTTGTTTCTGGTCGAATGCCTCAACATTGGGGTAAACAAGATCGTTCTAGATTTTTAGCCGAGGTTAAGCATTTCTTTTGGGACGATCCTTATCTGTTTAAGTATTGTCCAGACCAGATTATTAGGAGATGTATACCTGAGAGTGACCAGTCCAGTATTATCTCCTTTTGTCATGAACATGCATGTGGGGGTCATTTTAGTGCTAAAAAGACTGCTGCTAAGATATTGCAGTGTGGATTTTACTGGCCCTCGTTGTTTAAAGACTCCCATAGTCATTGTGTTTCTTGTGAGCGTTGCCAGGGGTTAGGAACCATTTCCCGTAGAAATATGATGCCTTTGAACCCTATTTTAGTGATTGAGGTCTTTGATGTGTGGAGCATTGATTTTATGGGTCCATTTCCTAATTCTTTTGGTTATCTTTACATACTTGTCGCTGTAGACTATGTGTCTAAGTGGGTTGAGGCAGTTCCGTGTAAAACAAATGACCACAAGGTCGTAGTCCAGTTTTTGAAAGATAATATACTTACACGTTTCGGTACGCCGCGAGCTTTAATTAGTGATGGAGGTTCACACTTTTGTAATAGACTGTTTGCTCTTTTAATGAAACAATATTGTATTACCCATAAAGTAGCTACCCCATATCACCCACAGACTAGTGGTCAGGTAGAGGTTTCCAATAGGGAAATTAAGCGTATTCTAGAGAAAACAGTTAATCCTAATAGGAAAGACTGGTCGTCGAGGCTTACTGATGCCTTATGGGCTTATCGTACTGCGTTTAAGACACCCATTGGAATGTCACCCTATCGTTTAGTTTTTGGCAAGGCATGTCACCTACCTGTTGAGTTAGAGCATAGAGCCTACTGGGCTATTAAGCAGCTAAACTTTTCACTTGACAAGGCAGGAGCTCACAGAAAGCTCCAGCTCAATGAGTTGGACGAGATTCGTAGAGATGCATACGATAGTGCTAAGGAGTATAAGAACAAAATGAAACTTGTGCATGATAAGAATATTTTACGAAAGTCATTTTCTTCAGGTCAAAAAGTTCTTCTGTATGACACTCGTTTGCATCTATTCCCCGGGAAGTTGCGCTCTCGGTGGACCGGTCCTTTTGTGGTCCATACTGTTTTTCCTCATGGCGCTATTGAAATTGAGACACCTGATGGTAGTAGTTCTTCAAAGGTTAACGGTCAGAGATTGAAGCCCTTTTTAGAGCCTTTTCCTACATGTGATGTTGAGGAGGTCCCTCTGGAGGACCCTGTTTACCTTGATTGACCATCGAGGCGATTTGTATGTTGTATGTTATTTTTGTAGGTTTTTGATTCCACTTCACCCAGGTACTATCTTTCCAACTTCTCTCTTTACTGATTCCTCATGTTATTTATACTTTTGGTACTGTTCTTTAATTAGAAACATTGAGGACAATGTTAGATTTAAGTTTGGGGGTGGGGTAGAAACTTTTTGTTACTTTTTGTTACAATAAATAAACTCCAGAGCCTAGAAATTTATGCCTATTAAGGATGGCACTAACCAATCTAAGTGGATGGAAGCATTTTGGTTTAGGAGTTGAGGAACCAATCTGATTAGATGGAAACATCTATAAGAGTCTATTCATAAAAGCACGGAGCTCAGGTGTTAGAAATAACATGATAGTTTCGCCATATCTCGTTGAGTCCTTTTCATTTCTATTTTTATTTTCTTTTCTTTTAAAAATATGTTTCTCTAAGTGATTAGGTGGGGCTCACGATTCAAGTTGTTACCAATGCTAGGGTGAAATAGAGTGATTGAGATACCAAAAAAAAAAAAAAAAAAATAAAAAAAAAAAAAAAAAAAAACAGGAAAAAAAAAAAAAATAATAAAAAAAAAAAAGGACCAGACCAATAGACCAATCGGAATAAATTTTAACACTTGGATAGCAATATGTGTGTGTTCTCCCTGTCTCCGTCGCCTAAACAAGCGTGGAATGCAGGATCCACGGGATTACCATGTAATCTGCTGACAAGAAGCATGCGCTTGGATCCATAAGATCTAATCATGTCGTTAGTTCTAAAAAATTAAAAAATTAAAAAATAAAAAATAAATGTGTGTTCAATAAATCGACCGCTGGTTCCCTTGTATATGCCAGACGAGTTGATCTAGAATTAGGATTATTGACCACTGGTTCCCTTGTATATGCCAGTTGTGTTGATATTAGTCAGACCGGTATCTCAGTCCATTAGGATAGGTTCATCTTGGTGGAGGCCTTCAGACAGATATGAGAAAACACCGTTCACCTAGTCAACATCAAAACCAGCTATGTTTTTCTATATCCATCTCTTAATCTTTCCATGTGATTTGTTGACCCCGGATATTGATGTCCATAGTGCAACTATCTTAGTAGAGCTCTTTCACTTATATATGAATTTTAGTATACTCGAGTGCAAACTCATATACAGCAATTGGAATTTCGCATCAGGGTACTTCCTCCCGTAATCAATAAGTATGCCAACCAAAGAGATTCTTTAGTGCATTCCAAGGTTCTGCGTAGATAGCTAGGGTCTGGAGTAAAGGTTTTGTGGGTACACCTCTGGTAAACCTTCCCGAGACTATAACTCGGCCACTAGGGCCACCTAGGGGTTTAAAGGCTTGTTGCACATGCTAAGTGCAACCGACGATGCCTGCGACAGTGAGTTAGGATTTTATTTTGTAGTTTTAATTTGCTCGGGACTAGCAAATAATAAGTTTGGGGGTATTTGATAGACGCATTTATGTGTCTATTTTCATCTCTTTTATGTATAGTGTTAGTACCCATTTTTGCACTAATTTTGGTATTTTATCCCTTGTAGGTGTTTTTTGGAAAAATAGGCTTTTGCGGCAAAATTGGCTCGAAAAGTTGTTAAAGGCTCCTGGGAGGACATTTGCTATTCGGACTCTCATCTTGGATAAGGGGTAACCCATTTCCAAGCAGTTGCTAAGTACAGACCGGGACTGGATAGGGGGAAGTCACATTTCTTCACGTTTTCAGAAACAGAAAAATGGCGGGAATTTGTTTCTTTCACAGACGATTTTGTGGATGGATTGTTGATCGATTTTTAGGGAGATTAAAGGGATGAATTTGATTGGGTTTATTCCTATGGACTTAACAGGCGAGGTAAGGGTGTTGGAATGGATCCAAAGTGGCTAGAACTCGAATTGGAGGTGAAAAAAAAGGTTAAAAATATCACGGTTTATTTTGGGCAAGTTTCTTGGTTTATTTTTGGAAACTTACGTGAAGAAGAGGAAGGAAACTCTTCTTAGAGATTTGTTTCTATCACGGGAGGAGTTTAGACAGCTGAGAACACGTGAAACAGAAGAAGAAAAAAGAAATATCGCAACTTGCTGTGGAGGAAAAAACCAAAGTTATTCTCGAATTTTCTTTGCTCTACTATGTATAAAAGGGTTGGTTCGAGTCCTAGGAAGGTAAGGAAGAAATTAGGGGAAGTTTAGAGCCTTAGAGAAGCCAGAAAAATCATTGGAAGAAGCCCGAGTTCTGCTGCTGCTGCTGTTGAACGAGAAGACGAAGAACACAAACAACAGAAAAAGAAAGTCGCAGAATCTGTGACCGTAACTTTCAAACTCTATAGCTTTTGTAACAATTTTTCCAACAGTTAGCTTCAGTTCGCAACAGTTCTCTGTAAAAGTAGGTTCTGTAACGATTATATTAGTTACAAAATCCGCTGCTTAGAACTTTTCACTCTTTTAATCAACTTTTGAACACCAAAGATGTATTTTGAGCAAGAGATTAATATGAGGAGCTAAACCCCTTAGCCGAGGCGACGGAGGAAGCCATTGTTCCATGAAAAGTGGTATAGTTCTATTTTAATTAATTATTGCAATTACTTTACATGATTTTTTTGCATAGAATTTAAAAGAAAAATTGGTTTTTATTGAGTAGTTGTGAAGGGTTTTGATGGGACATGCTTAGTTTTAATACTTTTGATGTTTCATGCTTCGTGCTTACAATTATTACTTCAAGAACCATATTAGAGGCAAATATTAGAGTCAACTTAAAGAAAAATATTGCATGAATATTAATTAGAGTTTATCAATTAATTGGTCAATGGTGGAATCCAAAGTCTCGGTGTCTTTTGTATAATTTGATACAATTTTATTTTATTTTATTCTCAAAAATCCTTCACAAGCCCGAGTTGAATGAACTTTACTCACCACTTTCACTACAAACTTAAAATTCACATCAAGCCGTTGAAGTCGTTCGAATGCCACCTGCACGCATCTTGGACCTCGCCTCTTTCTCCTTGGGACTGATTCCAGTTCGTTTACCCGAAGGAAGCAGCTTCAACAGCTTATGTCGCTTCAAAATCTCAGGAGAAGGCTTGTCACGCGGAACTGTCACAACTTCTTCCACGAATTTATGAAAAGATAAGAGCTCTTCTCTCCATAATTCCTTGTACTTATCAGTTTCCAC
The DNA here is from genome assembly GCA_023531105.1 of Papaver atlanticum. Classification (NCBI taxonomy): domain Eukaryota; kingdom Viridiplantae; phylum Streptophyta; class Magnoliopsida; order Ranunculales; family Papaveraceae; genus Papaver; species Papaver atlanticum. Next base: position 5,049,836 of record JAJJMB010000948.1, read on the forward strand.
TAGTTTTCTCACTACGAGCAAGAATGGAAGGCTCATCTTTGTGGCGAAAAGGCTAGCATCAAAAACAGACGGCAAAAGCTCCGCTGAAGGCGTGGACGGGCGACAAAACGGGACACCTTGATCAAATCCCATATGACGGGCGGCCCTATCAATGTTATATGGAACTACAGTAAAGGATCCATTAAAGAAAGATGGAATATATCCCGGCGTGCAGCTTCGCATAAATATGATCTCTTCAAAGCTCATATCTTTTCCATCAGTGTGCAACACTATATCAGGAGCGGCGGCAAAGGTTTTTGTCTTAACTACAGAAGAATGAAACGGTGCCCACGGACGAAAATCTATGGCATGCACGCTATCGAAAAAGTTGATAAGCTTTAACCCGGGCTTTGGACGCCTCTTCTGCCAACGGAGTATTCTAGAACCTCCATATAAACTGGAAAACGAAGCTGCAGGGACAGGAGCATAACCTTTAAAGTGCTCCTATAAACATGCTTGGAGAAAAGCAATGTGGATATGCGACTCTACCTTCATATATCCGTTGGAAGCATACATGTCCGCCGCCAGAGAATCCAGATGAGAGTACTTCAACCCAAGTAACAAGCTTCCTAGGGGGAGGACTACGCCTTTCGCCAGCTTAATAGCAAACATAACGAGCTTCCGTCTTATAGTCTTCTTACCAGATCCATCATCAAAAACGTCTCTAGACAGCCACAAGGATAAAAACGCAGCAACATTGAGTACATCGTCCAACACTTGGCCTACTCTCAGTTTCGTGGGAAACCATTCAGACACCCACAAAAGTATAAAAGCATTTTTTATCATTCTTCTTCGGATCATATCCCTCCGCCTTATTCACTAGAGTGGAAAACATTGTTTCTTCTTCAGTGGACAACTAAAAATCGAGTTTCCCCGCGACCGGAAGACTCAGTAGAACTGCTACACTTTCTAAAGTGATGGTCATTTCTCCCCATCTACATATAGTTGTGTGTGTAGAAGGACACCATCGAGAAATGAAAGTGATCAAACCCACAGCATCTTTCCTAATGTGAAGTGTTGCAGACGCCATGACAGCTTCAATAACTTGTGCTTTAGTCAGGTTACTTCTGATACACTCACTTCCCAACATATGCTTCATCCATCCTTCATAAGAGCACAGCGGGTTATGGAAAATTTTGAAATCAATAGGAGAAGCTCGATACTCTTTCTTTTAAAGACAGAACCTCATCACACGCACTGGAGAAACTGACGGAGCAGCCTCTTCATTCTCTGAACCTGTAAGGAGGGTTATCTTATGACCAGGATGAGTTCTAATATTCGGATAGGGCACGACAAAGAGCTCGTCATCAATGTTTGGAATATCTTTGGAGTTGGTAACACTTCCAAGCTTAGCGGAAGAAATATTTCCTGGTGACATCCTAAAAAAAAATTCCTTACGTTCACTTTCAAGTAACTACAACGAAACAAAACGGAAGAAAGTCATTACTTCATGCTATAAGAGGAATCATACGCATAACTTCTTGTCGAATTTTGATGCAATCACTAATATCCGAAGCTCAAAGATGGAAATTATGAGGATAACGAACTAACAAGGATGAGAGGAGAAGCCGCGCGCGAATCCTTCTCTAGCCACGGGATATGTGCCCACGGCCGAGCTGCGCACATGGCTGGTCAAAACGAGCACTTACACCCATGGAACAAAGTTTCATCGTGGGTATTACATCCATGGTCGAAACCTGAAACTAGGTTTTTGCAAACAACAAAAAAAGAGCAAACGGCAGCATCCATCTATGATTCTTTGCTTATGATTCTAGTAATGTTGTTATTGATACTACTTTTAAAGCTCACTACAATGTTGCTAACGAAGAGATGTCATTCGTATGGGGATAAATTTCCTAAGTTCATGAAAGCTACGACTAGGGTTTACATCCACGAATTTAAAAAAAAAAAAAAACTGAGAACGAAAAAGGAGGAAGCACGTACCTTGCTGCTGGCGGACGCACGACAACGAGGCAGCTAACGACAGTGGCAAGGGAGCGATGGATGCTGAGGACGAGAGTTGAAGCAAACGAAAAGAACCAAAAAAAGAAGAAGGAGGGGGTCAACGTCCTTTTATACATGGAAGATTGGCGGATTTTTAACGAAAGAAGGAAGACTTCTTTGTTTCGAACGCGGGAAGAGCAGCCGGGCCCACCATACTGATGCTCCACGGCCGCAGCAATGACGCCCTGCACGTCACCAACGGTCGACTTCTCCTGGTAAGCCTATTCTCTTCGTCTCAATCCCGTCTTGTATGTCACCATCTATTTCTTGCCCCGCAACAATGTCACTGTTACGTGCTAAGCAGGGGACTTAATGTTGATGGTGGTTTTCAAATCAGGGCTAAAATTGTAAAACCATGTATTTTAATGCGTTGTCATCCTGCAAAGGAACGGAAGCTATTTGAAAGTGATGAGTGCATAAACCTTTCCGCTTACATATGTATTGAGCAATTCAACATATTTATGAAATTTATCCAGAATGGTGCGTGAAGCAACAATCCCAGATATTCTGTAAATTTTAACCTATTGCATTATTCGCTAATTCATGACCTGCCTGGTATTTTCCTATGCTATGTTCCCAGCCGAACTCTCAATATTGGCATGACATGACGATTAATGTTCACTCGCAGCGGAGTAGCATGAATCTCCCGAAGTGTCAGTATTGAGACCTGCATGAAAAAACTCACATAGGCTACACCACTCTCTGATAAAGAGATTAGCGTGTTTACACACTTTTTGATTAAAAGATAGCGCGATCAAACGCGTTTAAATTCCTTAAGGAAAATCTAGACTGTTCATGTCAGTTTCAAAAAAGATAATCACGGCCACACAATTTGGCCACGCAAATCAACAAGCCTAGCCTACTCCTGGCAGAATTAGGCAATCATCATGATGACCGTCGGCGGGCCCACTAGCATCCCGACCGAACGGATCCCATCTAGTACATCCGCAGCGCCTTCGAACGATTAACCCTAATGTGGGTGATCGCGCTATTGGCAAAACAAGCTCAAATGAGCTAAGACCGCCAAAAAGGGTCTAAAAACCCATCGCATCCGTCCAAGTTAGCCGGCCAAGTTGGACAGCTTAGATCGCATCTCGAACGATCAAAGAGATGTCTATGTGTTCACGGCGGCCCAATTTCCTTCCCAGTCGATCGACTTGCTCATGGCAAGTCAATGACGCATCAAACCATTCGATCGAGCTAGGGCGGGGGCGGCTGCTTTGAAACCCTAATTTGTGTTTGCGGCAGTGTTTTACTATCGTAAATCAATCATGACCGCCCATCTTCGCCAGCCAAATCGAATGGCTTAGATCTAATTTTAGATGGCCCAAGAGATGTCAGCGTGCACACCAGCGGCCCGTCTTTGCACATGGCTGATCGTCCTTCTCAAACTAGCGCCCAGCGCTTTCATTCGATCGGCCAAACTAGGGTTGGCAACACGGCTTCCAAACCCTAATTTGAATCAACGACAGCAAATAGCTACCGAAAACCATCTCGTCCATCCAACTTCGCTAGCTTGGTCGGACGGTTTAGATCAGATGTTAGATAACCGATAGGGTGACGTTGTGATCACCGGCCACCCCCCTCCCATGAGGAGCAATCGTCCAAGCTATAACTAGCCCATGTGATCCTCAAACGATCACCCAAAGATGACCCTTCGTGCTGCCTCAACAGCAGTCATTGACTACCGCAAATCATCTCGGCCATTCAACTTGGCTAGCCAATTTGAGCGATCCAGATCCAATTTAGATCAACCGGTAGGATTTTAGAATGGTAACCATCCGCCACTCTCCTACAAGGAGTGATCGACCAAGCAGTAGCTCACCCCTAGAGCTACCAAACGATCGCCCAAAGGTGCCCGATCACGCTCTTCTTTTAAGACAGTCGACTCACGACTAATTTAGGCGATCTTTAAAACAATGATGTTTTATGCACATCGACTATAAACAATGCTTTATACGCATCGATTATAAACGATTATTCGTAAACGCTGATTTCACGAACAATTTTATTGTTTGACCTAAGAAGCACTACGTGCTGCTTTTAGCGGCAAGTCTCACGACTTGACCCATTTACTCGAGACATCAAACATGTCACAAACTGGGGGATGCTCACTAGGGTATTAGTTTGGCGGTTTACAGCGTGCGGCGTGCAACCCGCCCATTACAAGAAAGTGTCAGGAAAGCACGGACGGTTAACAGTGATGAGAGTAATGGGTGAAAGTGTGACCGGTCTTCCTACATAATGGAAACGTGGTGATCACCACTTTTTACACAACCCCACTTCTCCACTACTTAACTGCCTCCACTTCCTACGAGATCAGGAGTGCGCTCAATGACTTGTATAAATAGGATTTCAACCTATTTCAACAAAAGAACACAAGTGTTATCAACACAAGTATCCATAAACCATATTCTGATACAAGTCATAAAAAAGCCACACCTTTATTATTCAACATTCTGATCTCAAACACCTTCTTCTCTTCCCTCCCTAAGATCAACCCTTCTCCTTCACTTTGTGACCGAATTGAATCTGGAACGGCCATTTCTTGGTTTAGGCCAGAGTCTTACAGATTGATCTCTCGAATCTAAAAGTACTCCCATGCAGTGCATTTGTTTAGGGAACTAATTCGTTTCTCATCAACACACCCAAATTTACCAAAAAACAGCAGAACCAGTTTTTACCCTAAAACAGTTTCCAATGCGAAGCAAAACTAAAATGTCAAGGTATGCATGCAACTACAAACTGACTCAGTTTACCCCAATTTTCACGAAGTGCAAAATGATCTTAAAGAAATCACAACAGAGACATGAAATTCCGCAGTAGATAGGCAGGGACAATCAAAGGCATCCAACCGTCTAAGTGCAACAAGAATCCCAACAAGTTTTCATTGGAATGAATTACATATTTAAGTGATATATGGGAGGTGAGCGCACTACAATAGTCTTAAATACTTTTGGGATTTCCACAATAGCAAAGAGAGGAGTGAGAGAGAGTTGAACCACTCAAAAATATAAAAACTACATTGATAATCTTTCTGCATACTTTAAAATAGAAAACTAACCTTTATATAGGCAGTAATTCAAAACCCTAGAATATTCTCGTTATCCCACTACTAACAAAATCCTAATTCGTAGGAATTAACTCACATATTTAAATGTGTTGAATATTTTCCTAAAGACTAGAACACTTAACAAACAATTATTCAAATTTCAAAATATTCAAAGATCAAACAAAACTTTCCTAAATCTAATATTTGAATTATAATTCCAACACCCTCCCGTAATTCAAATATTCTTCTTAAAATTTTATTATCTATCATCATTACCATGAATTAGAAAACATCAAGCATAACCATCATCATTATCAGCAACATCTTTGATCATTTGCCATCTTCACTGGTATCATCATTGTTAGCAGATCAACCTCAGCATCATTATAACCAACCCAACATATTATGCAAATTAATAATCTGCATCTTCATCATCATCATCATAGCATAACATTTTTCTTCATCACAATAATATACTTTTTTCTGTCAGAATCAATCTTTGCACTCACAATAAACAAAAATGAGAACCCTTTTTTCATAACAATTTTCCTTCTGAAACCTTTTTTCACTAGATAAATCAAATCATTGTTTTTTTTTTAAACAAAGTTTCTTGTAACTCTCCCTCAACTCAACTCTCTGCCCCAGCTCTGGTACCATGTGGGATTTCTACAATAGCACAAAGAGGAGTGAGAGAGAGATTAAAACACTCAAAAATATAAAAACTACATTGATTATCTTTATGCATATTTTACAATAGAAAACTAAAAAACTAAAAAAAAAAAATATATAAAAAAAAACTAACTTTTATTGAGGCAGCAACTCAAAACCCTAGAATATTCTTGTTATCCCACTACTAAAAAAATCCTAATTTGTAGGAATTAAGTACGCTTTTAAATGTGTTGACTATTTTCCTAAAGACTAGGACACTTAACAAACAATTATTCAAATTTCAAAATATTCAAAGATCAAACAGAATTATCCTAAATCTAATATTTGAATTATAATTCCAACATGATTACTAAATGGTGCAAAATTTATGTAAGAAGTATCAGGAAAGCGCTAAGATTTCTACACATGTAAAAAACCATTCTTGCAACACCATTTGAAACCCATAACTGGCATCAATCAAGTAACAACGCTACATCATCATGCCATTAATATCATCCGGACACTCAACAATTTGTAGCCGTCTTTTCTTACCTACAAAAGCAGATTTGAAAAAAACCAAGTTCCTCCGTAAGTATAAAAAGCTAGATCAACATAATCTAATCAAATTGCCTAAAAACATATACAAATCATGAAAACAAAAACCTGATGCGATTGTGATGGGTCTTGAACATCAGTCGGTAGTTTCTTGGTAAAATACTTCACGAGAGATTTAACCAACAGGGATTTCCCAACCTACAGTAGTATCAAAATCCACAAATATATTTTACATTCAAAAAAATTCATCATGAGTTAGGTTTCATATAAAATTGAAAAGGGTGGGTTTGATTTTTCTTACATTGGGAGGTCCTTGCAAGAGAATAATGTAAGGAGCAAGATCAAGAATCCCACGATCAAGAATTGGAAGTTGAACGTTGTCGTCCAAAACAATGTCCTCATCATCTGGCTTCTCCACTCCTTGTATTTGGCAACTGGAACTAGTAGTGCTTCTTTTCCCACAGTGGGAGAACTTCTCGGAAGTCAAAAGTAGCGTTTACAAAAAGAGAACTTTTTTGAGGTGCGAAACTAATTTGATTTTTCAACCTAGTAGAAGCACTTCTAGGGAGTCAAAAAGTAAAGATATTTGGCTCACAAAGTACTCCAGCCACTAAAAGTATTTATTTTCATTTTACTATTAGATATTTTTCTTTTTACTATTAGAAGTTGTTTAACTAATTTTTGATTTTCGACTTAGTTGTTTTTGTTGCGTCTCAGCCAGTAGAAGTACTTTTTCGAAGTTAAGCAAAGTTTTTTTTGGCTTCACGGAACAGATATTTTTTTTTTTTCTTTTAAAAGTAATTCTAATATTTGGTTGCCAAATTAATTTTTGGTTTTTGACTCAATTATTTGTCAACCAGTAAAAGTATTTCTCCGCAGTCAAAGCAAAAAAAAAAAATTACTTCATAAAGGAGATGCTTTTGTGCTTTTAAAAGCTGAAATTGAGTTGACCATTTTGGATAGATTCCATCAGAAATAACCATTTTTTTTTTACTTCATAAAGGGGTCCTTTGTTTACTCATAGGTCTACAATTGAATGTTTTGATAATCTGTCTGAGAAAATGGGAGGTCGACTAAAGGGCTGGAAGAGTGAGTCCATGTCCCCTTCTGGGAGAGGTGTTATGGCTAAGGCTGTTTTAGAATCTTTACCTGTCTATACTTTGTCTACGTTTATTTTGCCTAAAACTTCATTAAAAGGGTCACTAATACTATCAGAGATTTTTGATGGGGCAAGCTAGGTCCTAAGAAGGGTATGTATATGAAAGGTTGGGGAGGGTTATGTAAGAGTAAAGAAAAAGGCGGTAATGGTCTTAAAAACTAGAACTAATGAACCTTTCTCTTATAGCTAAGAATGGTTGGAGCCTTTTTCATCAACCTAATTCTATTTTTTCTAAAACCATGAATGGGAGATACTTCCCTAACACTAACCCCTTCCATGCCACCTGTAATGAGGGTTCTTCTTGGGCTTGGAAGGGTGTCTATAAAGGTATTATGATTCTTAAAAAATTCAGTATTTGGCAAATAGGCAATGGCAAATCCGTCCACATTTGGAAAGAAAACTGGATCCCAGATGAGGAAGGGAATCCTATAAGCTTAGAGGATATATAGGATGGAACCAATTATAGTATGGTGAGTGAATTGATGAATGAGTCTGGATGGAATCTGGAAGTGCTAAATGACCTATTTGATTGGGAAACAGTTACTAAAATCCTTACCATCTCTCCTAACTCTGAGAATGATGATACTCTAAGATGGACTGACAATCCTCAAGGGAACTTCACTAGTAAATCTCTGTATGATCTTCTTGATAAAAAGAAATTGCAGCCTAAAGATAGTCTGGCTAGTAAGATCTGGGAGTTAAATGTTCTCCCAAGAATCCAATTCTTCATTTGGAAGATGAAAACAACATTATTCCTTTTAGTGGTCATCTTACTAGATATATCAGTCACATTGATCCAGTATGTACTTTAGGTAATAGTTTTCCTGAAACAAGAGAGCATTCTCTCATATACTATAGCTTTGTTAAAGCAGTTTGGTCTCACTGCTCTCTAAACCTTGATAACTCCTGCAATGACTTCAATAATCTGACTGAATGGTGTCATAGTTGGTTCTCAAGGGGAAACTCCCAAACTCAATGGGGGTCTTGGGCTAGTCTATGTGGAACCATATGCTGGTTCATATGGAAGGCCAGATGTGATATGGTTTTCAAAAAGGTAAAATCATGTTCTAGCTACCCTAGTCAACAGGTAATAAAGCATCTGACAACTACTATGAGGCTCCAACATACTGCTAGTACTAGAGTCTTTGAAAGAAAGATCGAAGTTCCTAACTTCCCCTTACCTCTAAACGTCTTTTTTGTTTTCACATCGACTTATAATAATATTACAAGTCTAACTGGAATTAGTGTTTGCATTCTAGGTCCCTATGGAGAGACCATTGGAAGAAGTACCAGAGTTCATGGAAGAGAAGAAGGAGAATGCCTAGCTGCTAAGGATGCTCTGGATTGTGCCGCAAAGCTTCATTGCAAAAAACTAAATCTTTTGGGGTGCAACCAAAATATCATGAAAGCTCTTCAAGGCGGGATAAGAAGAACTAACTAGAAAACAAATGACAAAATGGACTATCTAATTTTGTGTTTAAACTCTTTTGAAAAAGTACTTTGTAAGACCATTAAATACGGTGAATTCCCTAATCTCCAAAAGCTAGCTAGAGTTGGAGGAAGATCTCAAAGTCCTCAGCTATGGGAGGTACCTTCCCTTTCTGTTATTTGTCGGTAACTACTTTTTATCTATAATAAAATAAAATAAAAAGGCTTAATAGTTTTGTTGCTAGGTTGATTAAAAAAAAAAAAAACTTATGGGCAGAGTTGATATATCAGTTGAAGATAGAGGTAAAAATTTCAGCACAATTTCAACTTATGGACGTTTATTTATTGGACGTTGATATAGTTTTTTTTTTTTTTTTTTTTTTAAAGAAAAACTCACGTTTATTTATTGGCTAAGATTACATATTTAGCTACTGCTGCTCTAACAGCTTATTCCACGTATTAAGTCTGGACGAAGCGTAATTGAAATAAAAACAAATCACACCCTAGTCATAAGTTTCGATAAAAACTATATTGAGCTTCGTGACAATAGATCTAATGCGAGAGTTCTAATTAAGCTCAGACTTACTTACGTGTGGTCTTTAATTATTTTTTTTGAAGCAGGTCTTTAATACACATGCATGAATGAAAAAAAGTTCCAACATAGTATTAGTAGGGATCCGGTGTTAAGCAAACTTAGACGGTAAACACAGCCGTGCAAAACTTCTGTCAAATCTATATTGACTGAGATTACGAACATGGAGATGCGAAGCTTGTGGAATTCACACTCCGCATTTCAAATCTGACACCGGTAATTGCGGGCTGGCTCGATTGTATCTGCCATACCCTTATCATTTCTATGGTCTAAAAGAGTCGTAGTAGTAATAGTGGCGGAGCCACTCTTGGACTAGGGAGGATAGTTGTCCTCACTAGTTTTTGGTTAAAAGAAAATCAGTAGCTATAATTTGGTTGAACAGAATATTTACCCCTAATTTTGGTAGGTAAAAGAAAATTTATTTATATTTAGTTAAAAACGATAATTATTTTGGGAAAAAACTGGAATACTGACTGGTTTATCTACAATTATTTACTTATATATATCTGTAATTGCAATTTGTTACTTAATTATATACCTAAATTAAGGGAAAATATTTTGTATAGGAGTTTTCCAAATTCAAATTCTTTTTTAACCATAATTTTTGATTCTAAAATTGATCTGTTAGCGTAGAAAATGTCTAAATTTTTTTTGCGGCCTTCGGCTGCAACTCATTGTTATGATTTGTATACATAGTTGTCCTCCTAGCCCAATCTTTCTGACTCCGCCACTGAGTAGTAACATATAATTTCTAACTCTGCCCGGATTGGGGTATACATATTAATTGGGGTATACCCAAATTTAAGTGGACTCTTTTTAAGGGCTAAGGGAGTGTCCTAATGGGTGAAGTTACAAAACTACCCTTTTCCATTATAATTCGTATTACCCTAATCAGTTATCATTTTCATTTCATCTTCTCCTCTTCTTCATCTCCTCCTCTACCATACCAGCTTCTCCATCCCCACCATCGAAAACTTGTCGATTCCGAAAATCGATTGATGATTAATCTTCAAAAATGGAGCGACCGAAGGCTACTCGTTTAAAACAAACTAATAGAAAACCTAATCGAGATAACCCTGGAATTGCAAACTTACTTCAATACAAACGGAGTAAAAACACCGTTGAAGAAGACGAAATCAACGCCGCTGAAACCGAAGAAATGACGTGATTGAGAAAGTAAGGGCCTACTTAAACTCACTCCAATACTTCAATTTTATGTTTGCATGTCAAATTAGGTCAGAAAAATCAAAATTTTGAATCTGCAGTTACTTAGCCGACAGGGTCTCTGATTCACGACATTGTCGACTTTTCATATTTAGGGTTAGTCGGCAAGCTCTTAGGTTGAAGATCTTGTCGTCTGTTAATATCTGTAACCGCTATTTACAGGGTCTGCACGGTATTCAACCTTAATACCATGCCGGCTAAATATGTTTCTTATAGTCGTTGGATTATAAAGTTTTACCCTGCCGACGATATGCTTTAAAAAGTTTTGGTGTTTCCTGATGCCATAAGTTATAAGATCGGCATGGTATTTGAATACCACCCTGCCGGATGCATTTTAGCTGGCATTGTATGGATTATAGACCCTGCAGACTAATTGTGTGGAAAATCGCATGTATTTCCTATATTCAGAGTTGTTATAAGCCGGCATGGTAGTTGAATAAGACCCTGCCGACTATTGTTTAGTCGGCATTGAGTATAGTTATCGACCCTGCCGACTATTGTTTAGTCGGCATTGGTTATTGTTGTCGACCCTGACGATGAGTTGATTTTTTTTTAATTGTTGTTGTTTAGGTTGCAAAAGGTAAAGAAGAAAAATGTTACTCCTCCTTCAAGACCCCCTCGTGTTGGTTACAAACTCTTGACTACAACACATTGAGGGGCATTCGTTGAACCGGGAACGCTCAAGATCCGTGAATGGAATGATTCTCAACCACCAACGAAACCAAGTGATTCAGATGAAACTCCAGATGAATAACAATCAAATCCATCTGGTAGAAGAGGTAATGATCATGATGGTGTTGAAAGAACTCCGGCTGTTGGAGGAGATGATGAGCATGATGATGATGATCGATACAGTTTTACTGGTGCTCATGACAAGGATATGCCACAACAGCTTATCAACATGCGAGTCGCCTTGGACAAAATGATTGCGGATGAGGTAATATTTGATCCGTATCGAGCTGATAGAAATGAAGGTATAATCGAAAGGAGAGATGATGTTGCATTCTACTACGGTCCCTTGTTTTACCCCCAAGGATTTTCAAAGTACGATCCACATCAGGTAATGAGATAAGTGGGTTAAATCCAATAAGAACCCCATCCCAGTGATCAGACGTTCTTTAAAGTGGAGAGGGAATCATGCATCACATCCCAAGAAAGTATTGACGTCTGTTACGCTCCACCACCAAATATTTCTCATTGGAACCAAAGAAGTGACCGTAAAATCGATACGAGTCTTTTGGACGAGGTGACCGAAGGTCATGAAGATCATGAAAATTATATGCCATGGTACTTAGGTTTTGCTCGTCCTACTGTGAGTAGGGAACATACTGTTGAAAAACCGACTCGTAAGAGGAAGATGCCACCGAAAGACCCAACAACAAGTCTTTAGAACTTTGTAAGTATTTTAGAGTTTCTCTTATTGTTTTAAGATTACATTATCGAATCATTCTATTAATTGTTTGTTGTTTAATTGAAAATAGAAGGAGCATTTGAAGACCCTTGTGAAGATGATGTGTTGCGTGAGAGAAAGGGGAGAGCCTTTGTCGATTGAAGAGCAAACTAAGCACATTGACTATGCTAGCAATGTTGACAATGAAGTTGCCACCGAAATATTCCAGCAAGCTAATGCTAAACTAAAGAGGGAAGCACAAGCCAAGAAGGAAGCACAAGCCAAGAGGAATGCTGAATAAAAGAGGGCTCGTACCCGTGGTGGTGGTAGTGGTAGTGGTCGTGAAAATGCTAAACGGGGCTGGGGTAGTGGTCGTGGTCGTGAATGAATGCATTTCTAGTTTATTTCTTTATGTGTTAGACAAATGTTAAGGTTAATGGTTGAACAAATGTTTTTCTAAGGTTTATGGGACATATGTTTTCTTATTTTGGACAAATGTTGGATTTCTAATTGTTGAATGAATGGTTTGTTTAGCTATGTTAAGTTTCAATAATTCAGTTGGCAGGGTCTTGAGTGAATGTTTTGTTAAGTTACAGTGTCGATTAAACCAGGGCCGGTAAGGTTGTGAACTGGCAGACTGCTGGCCCTAACAGCAGAAATGGTGCAGTTACCAGGGTTGGCAAGGTAAGAAAATTAAGACCTTGCCAACAGTATAACAGTCGGCATTCTAATGAACAAATACCGTGTCGACTATATACATCAGAAAATGACATTCTCTTGTGTTACAAAAATCATAAAGTCGGCAGGGTAAAAAATTATGACCCTGCCGACTATGTGTTAGTCGGCATTGTATTAAAAAATACCTTGCCGACCATATGCAGCAGAATATGACCTTTCCTGTGTTACAAAAATCATAAAGTCGGAAGGGTAAAAAATTACGACCCTACTGATTATGTGTTAGTCGGGATTGTATTAAAAAAATACCTTGCCGACCATATGCAGCAGAATATGACCTTTCCTGTGTTTGAAAATTGTTTTTGTCGGCAGGCTAAGAAATTACGACCCTGCCGGCGGTGTGTTAGTCGGCATATTGGGGAAACAAAAACCTAGTCGGTGAGTTCAAAATTCAAATTTTTGCAAGTACAACTGCATTGATTGACTACCCTAACGGCCAAATCTCGGCATCATCCTATAAATACACTAGTTCTCTCTAAAAAAAAAAACACACACCTATTTGCATATACTCTCCAAAGCTCATATCATAATCTGATCTTTCTAACTCTCCCAATACCTCTACATACAGGGTAGATGCAGAAACCTTTTGGGCAAAGGTATACAACAAATATAGGCAAGAGTTTGGGAATCCGAATGGAAGAAGTGTTCAACAAATCCATGATAGGAACCAAGTCACTGAAAATGTGATACTTGCTTATTTAGTTATCCAACATCGGATTTTGAATGCTAGCCACTTTAACTTGTCCATTGAACAATTTGTAAGTATTTTTGTGGTTTATTTTACGTAATCCATGTTGTTTGATCTTCCTATTAAACACCACTCACAAAGTAAGTTTGTGTTTTGTTTTTGTAGCATGAGGTCGTGAAAGCGCGCTACTTGGAGGAGAAGGGGGAAGCATTCGCATTTGATGCAAGCTATCACTTCATGGTATCCAAAATTCCGGAGTATGCCCCGGAGATGATGGAGGGTGAATCGGACTCGGATTCCTCCGACGAAGATTGATGGTTTTAGAAGATTTTGTGTAGGTTTTGTGGGTAGATCACTTTGTAAACCCTCACGAGACTATAACTCTTCCACTAGGGTTTCCTAGGGGTTCAAAGGCTTGATGCACATGCTAAGTGCATCCGTTATTCCTACGACAATGAGTTAGATTTTATGTTTCAATCAATGTAGTAACAAAAATTGCATGAATAAAGTGAATTACATCTTTCAAGATTCTGTTTTCTTTAGGGGATAACCAAAGTCGGCAAGGTTGTAAGATTACTACAATGCCGACTATAGGTTAGCCGGCAAGGTGAGAAATTAAATAGATGCCGACTACAGGTTAGCCGGCAAGGTAAGAAATCAATACCATGTCAACTACTGAAGCATTTACAACAGTCTCCTGTGTGTCAAAAATAATAAAGTCGGCATTGTTAAGCATGCCGGCCAACGTTAGTCGGCATGGTCTTCATTCGTCGACCTTGCCGACTTTTCATACTTTCAGAACTGAAAGTGTTGATTTCTTCTCTAATTTTGAGTATGATTTCATACAACAGCTTTGCAATCCCATTTTTAGAAGTGTTTGGGTAGTGTGCTTTCATTTCCGTTGCAAAAAAATATTTTCAAAACAATTTTTTTTCATCAAAAATCTTCCCACATAAGTTCAATCAAAAACAAAATTTCATAACTTAAATTCGTAAGTTTTAATCAACTCATAAGTTTTAATCAACTCAATTAATTAACCTAATCAGGTTTTTTAATGTTAATTAAATAAGGGTATATTAGCCATTTAGAAAATACATGGATAAGGTATGTCCTGTTTTACTTCAAAATAACCCAAGTTTTGTCTTATTAGGTATACCCCAATTAATCTGGGTATACCCCAATCTCACCAGGTTTCTAATCCATAATGACTAGCAAAAGCTCACTGATCCCCATGTGATTGCCACTACAAGGAAGTAAATGAAGCCAAAAGAACAACATGCTTTTTTCAGAGACTTCTGAGATGAAATGGAGTTCAAATCAATCATGAAACTGACGATGATAATGGTGATATGGTGATTTGATGATATGCCTAGCTCCTATTATCCTACTTACCAAATCAAGCTCCTCTCCACTACTTCTTCTCCACTACATATTAAATACGTTACTACGATCTGACTGTCTGACATACTAGTTTGATCTTGTTTAACATTCATTATTCAATCTGTTAATTATGATGCATGAAGAACACAAGCTATCCGCATATTGAACTAGCCAAAAAACTTCGAGCTTCACTTTAAATGTGATTCAACTGTATGCATTCAACTTGGAAAGTATGGACAGATGATTTGAAAAGACGAAACTTGTACTCCACTGTAATGGTGGGTACTGATGGTTCATACTCATGGATCCTGTATACAATCTTCTAGACTTGATTGTTTAAGCTCAATCTACTAAAGTCAGTTCTACCATGTGACTTAACCTGTTGCAAACTCTCTTCCGCCAGTGAGTACTGATGGCCTTAACTTATCTCTACGTTATTCGCATGTACATAGTGTTTGCCATTAATTAGTAATTAGCCTGGCATTAGCTAATGAGTAGAAAAGCTAAGAATTTAGAAAAGGAAAGGTTGGTGCTACTTCAGCAGCATTTAAACCAAAATCTGTAATCGCTTCGTCCAACATCCCATGTGCAAAACCAAGCAGGCTAAAGACAAACTTTCTCTTTCGCTCTCATAAATCAACGTAACCGATCCCTCCACGGAACTGTCTGTACCCTAGCTAACAGTATTCAGCTAAAAGGCTCATTAAATGGTTGACAACACTGATGCATAACATAAAAATGAGAAATAATGCAATGCAGTACTAGTTAGTCAAACATCTCAACCCATAGTATGACCCACTGGGTGCTGCTATACAAGCAAATTGAGTGTGCCCCCACTCCGTTTATGTCATTCTAAGGCACGCATTGGGTTTTGGCGTTTTAACCGATGTCCGACCTCAGAATGGTCAATCATATGATATGAGATCCTCGCATGATACCATCTTTGGGAGAATGCATGAGACCTGGCACCCACCGCCCTTGATTTTTCTGATTTGGACTGCATACAACTTTTGTCATCTTTTCTTTTGTTCCGTATTTTCAACTTCTGTTGTATTTGTACGTACATATAGCCGACAACACAAGGAAAAAACAAGCTAGCATTTTAGCATGCTAATTGCTAGGCCAAAAATGACCAACCCATCACGAGAAATCTCAGGAAATTTTAATATTGCTTTGGCTGTGAAAGTCCGCTTCATTGGCTCATATTTTTAACCAACTTACAACCATGCTTCCGAAAGAAGAAAAAAAAAATTCAAAAAAAAATCTCGAATCTTTGCCTGGGCAAGAATATGTATCTATTGTATGCCTGAAGTGTTGTGGAATATGTCGCGTAAATTAAGCATGTGGTCTGTCCATTTTCGGAAAAAAATATTGATATGCAAAATGTAGGACAAACAGGCCTGTTTTGCCCTATTAGTGAGCTTTGGCTGCAACACTATTAGTGAACAGCTGATGTTAATGTTACTTCGTGATAGTGTTTAAGTGTATGATGCCTCTTAATTTCCACAATATTAGGCATGTGATTCATAATCCACATCAATTTACGAAATTGAGCCTTGATTTTTATTTTACTTATTTATTTTGAAATAGTGCCTTGATTGACGTGACTAAAATTTGCTTTCAATAGAATGCCATAATGGAACGTGCCCCTTCAAATGCCCAGGGCCACTGGGTCCAGGGTTATCCAAATAGGCTGGTAAGCCATTAGCCAATGGTTGAATTGGCGTTCTCAAATCTCAATATCATTTTGTGATTAAGGAACTTCTAGCTACGACCTGACCGGAATTCAATATACCTATTTATGTCCTTTTGTAATATTTTTTTGTACCTTATCTTTCACACATACATGATTATGCATGAAATATGATGGCACATTCTTCAACTCATGTATATATAGAGATGCTTTCTCTTTTAAGTTTTAACCAACTCCTCTACTATCTTCTTTTATCTCTTTTTTGTTTTCTCTCATTTAATCAATAACACTTTCTTTTCTCCACATATCTTTTCTTAAAAAGAGAACATCATGCCAAGGAAGCAAGTAAAAGAAATGATCATGATGAGATCATCACAAAGCCAAGATCATAGAAGTAGCCGAGCTCCAAAAGGACACTTTGTTGTGTATGTTGGTAAGGAAATGAAGAGATTTGTGATTCCAACTTCATACTTGAAACATCAACATTTTCAACAACTGTTAGACAAAGCTGCAGAAGAGTATGGGTTTCACAATACAAAGGGAATTGTTTTACCTTGCGATGAAGCAACTTTTGGAAGACTTGTTTCTTTTCTAGCCAAGTATTTGTAATTAATAACGGACATTATTATTGGCTATTGCTAACCATCATTTCTTATTGCCATGCCAGAGAGAGAGATGTAGCCATGTTGGGATGTTGTACTACTAGTACTAGAACTGCATTTGCATGCATTCTAGTTCTGTTAACTGATGCGATTTTTTGCTCCTCTTTTATCTAATGACGACTTTTCCACTGCCAAGTCGAGTTCATATTTATTCCTTCTATCTTATTTGTTTACTTGCTAATTTCATTCTGCGATAAACTAAAAACAAATTAAACAAACAAGAACAACAATATCATAGAATAGAGCTTGTTATGGGTAGTTGTTGTGCGTAACTAAAGGTGGAAGTATGCCCAAATTAAGCAGAGAGCTAATACGTGGTAGTCATCTCCATAATGCGATTCTGAATATTGTCTATTAGGGGAAAAGTCGACTGAAGAACCACATCCAAGGGGGAAAAAACAATAGAAAATGGGTCATTTGAATAGAAAAGTATTGTTTCCAGTTCAGATGGACAAGTAAACTTTTTGCGTGGGTGAAACGGACAGAATTCTTTTTAATGTCAAACTGACGATAGTAGCCCTGAACCATATATATTCTCTCTTTCTATTACACCTCTTCAAAACCATCGACATGATCTTCGCACTTTCTAGACCATCTCCTATCTTTCTTTACAACCAGAAAATACGATACATCCTTCTTTACCATCGGTACCTTAAGTTTCTCCACCATTGACATCTTCAAAACTTCTCTTCCATTTGCATCAAACTCTCTCTGCCATCACCACCAAATTAACCATGAACACCAGAAACCCTCATCAGTTTCATCTTTTAGTCATCACCACAACCACTTCAATCAGAAAATTTCAATCACCAAACAATCCCCAAAAACACCAGAAACCCTAATTGATTCTTCTCTTATTCACCATGAAGAGGGTAATTATTATTTATATCTACTAATTTTTGATTTTCTTTGAATTTTTTTCCCAATTCTGAAATTGTTTTCATCTGTATAAGAAACTCTCTCTTTCATGTCATGGTTTCTTATGAAATTGGTTCTCACTAACCCATTTAAACTAGGGTGAAACTGGATATCATCCATCTAGGTTTTGCAAAATGGTCATAACGTATGATATGAAATTGGTTTCATATCAAACTGGTTTTCTCTGTAACCCAATCAAACTAGGACGAAACCGGATTCATCCAGGTTTAGTTAGAATGAATTTCCTTTTTAACAGTTTC